>PVIY010007467.1:69932-82031 GCA_004026745.1 Myrmecophaga tridactyla | reverse complement strand
GAGAAGGTTTTCTCAATCCCTTGATGCTGAGTCCCAGCTCATTCTAAGATTTCTGTCCCACATTGCCAGGGAGGTTTATACCCTTGGGAGTCATGTCCCACATAGAGAGGGAGAGGGCAGTGAGTTTGCTTGCCATGTTGGCTGAGAGAGAGATAGGTCACATCTGAGCAACAAAAGAGGTTGTCTGGGGGTGACTCTTAGGTCTAATTTTTAGTAGGCTTAGCCTATCCTTTGCAGGGATAAGTTTCATAGGAACAAACCACAAGATTGAGGGTTCATCCTATTGATTTGGTTGTACTCACTGCTTGCGAGAATATCAGGAATTCTCCAAATGGGGAAGTTGAATTTTCCCACTTTCTCCCCATTCCCTCAAGGGGACATTGCAAATACTTCTTTATTCACTGTTCAAATCACTGTGACACCACCAATCTTACAGCAGCAGGTGGAGAAAGTCCAGGGCAGAGGGCCCGAGTGATTCTCTAATCACATGCTGTTTACATATTATTCCACAGGGATATTCTTGACCTCCTTGCAAAAGCATGAATTTTCTTATTTCTTCTCCTATGCCCCCTCTCAGACCACCCAGGATTTCTGGGGACTTGGAAGGGTCTTCTCTTCCAGCCTGAAGAAAAGCCTCCTCTTTCCCTCTTCTCCATCCAGTGCTCCTCTCAGGGAAGGAGCTGCTTGGGGCCCATTCCATCTGGCCTGCTTGACAGACAGGGAAGTAAGACTCAGGGGAGGCTGTGAGACATGCCCAGAAGCACAGTGATGGAGCCCTGACTCCCAAAGGGCCAACTTTCCAAACCTGCTGCTTCTCTGGCCAGAGAAGGGGTAGGGATGTAGTCCTTGGGGTCTCCTTAGAGCCACATCCTGCTTACTGCTGTGGGTTCACCTGCCTGGATGCTCAGCCTTCCCTGTTCTCCCCCTCTAGAGCCCTTTGCATTTCCCACTTCTGCCCTATCTGCCTGCCTATCTTTTACAGCAGCAGGGCTGTGGATTGACCCTTCCAACTTGTGGGTGGGGTGGAGAGTTACATGGGTGGCCTGCAGTCTGAATTTAGTGGCCTGGCCTGATCCAGTCCCTTATACTCTTCCTCTTGGGCCTCTGAGATTCCCTTCATACTTTAAACATGCAAAACTTAAACCAATGACAACAAGGAGTAAAAAACACACAGATACATAATAAATCCTTTTCACTATAGAAAAATAAGGATGTTCAGTGAACTCCATTTTTGGGAGCTAGCATGGGGATGAGTTTTTCAGTAAGCCCTTTTATCTTACAATGGCAGCAGCAGCAACATGCTGTTGATGTAGAATGGCAGGTAAACATTAGAGACTGGAGAGCATTTAAGAAGTGCAAGTGACTCTCTCTAAGCCAACTCAACAGGTAAGCTCACTGTCCTCCACTACATGGGATGTGGTTCCCAGGGGTGTAAATCTCCCTGGCAATGTGGGACAGAACTCCTGTGATGAGCCAGGACCTTGCATCATGGGATTGAGAAAGCCTTCTTGACCAAAAGGAGGAAGAGAGAAATGAAACAAAACAAAGTTTCAGTGGCTGAGAGCTTTCAAACAGAGATGAGAAGTTATCTCTCATCTCTTCCTGGAAGTTATTCTTATGCATTATATAGATAACCTTTTTTAGTTTATGGTGTATTTGGAGTGGTTAGATTGAAGTACCTGAAACTGTTGAACTGCATTCCAGTAGCCTTGATTCTTAAAGATGAAACTAAATAGCTTTTACAATGTGACTGTGTGATTGTGAAAACCTTGTCCTATGCTCTTTTTATCTGGGGTATGGACAGATGAGAAATAAATAAATAAATAAATAAATAAATAAATAAATAAATAAATAAATAAATAAATAAATAAATAATGGGGGATCATGGCTAAAAAAAACTGGAGTAGATTGAAATATTAGTGGTCAATGAGAGGGAGGGGTAAGGGACATGGGATGTATGAGTTTTTTCTCTTTTCTTTTTATTTCTTTTTCTAGAGTGATGCAAATGTTCTAAAAATGAGCCTGGGGATGAATACACAACTATGCAATGATATCGTGAGCCACTGATTGTATACCTTGGATGGACTGTATGTGTGTGAAGATCTCAATAAAAATATTTAACAAACAAAAACTAAACAAAGATATGCGGGTGAATGCCCTGAATGCCTCCTCCACCTTCCCTTCACTGTACACCTAATGTTTAAAAAATTTTTAAATTGTTTATATGTAGTAAAAATTTCATAAAAATGGAAGATCAAAGATCTTTGAAGTAGATTAAGTGAAGAAACAGTGTACAATATAATGTATCTAGCATCCTATCTTAAATGACAG
Organism: Myrmecophaga tridactyla; assembly: GCA_004026745.1. NCBI lineage: Eukaryota > Metazoa > Chordata > Mammalia > Pilosa > Myrmecophagidae > Myrmecophaga > Myrmecophaga tridactyla. Next base: position 79,700 of record PVIY010007467.1, on the reverse strand, counting down.
GCATGTGAAAAAATAAGAATGTTCTTATTTTCTTTTATATGCATAAAAACCCTGGAAGAATACAAAAGAAAGTAATAACAATGTTTACATAAGGAGGTAGGAAATAGGTAGAGGAGACATGGATAAGGAGACTTATTCCTGTTTACTTTCCTGTATGTGTGTACATGTGTGTGTCCATATTATCTTCTGAGAAATAAATTTAATTAAAAAAATAAGGAAAATAAAGATGTCACCAGACCTAAAATTCCTCAGGGGGTTTACTGTTTAAAGGTTATCCTGGAAACCACTCTTGGAGGAAGTAATTGATCATGAAAAGAAATAGATCCAGAAGGACAATGAAAAATAGAAAACAAGGGAGAATATATAATAGCAAATCTTAAAGTCTACTATATAAAAAAGCATATATATATACTATATACTAATATATATGCTATATATAAATATAGTCTTTACTACATAAATAAATAAAGAAAAAACCATATATAGGACTAATGATCTCTTGATGCCCATTCTCCCCTTCTTCCTTAGTAATAAAACCCTGAGCGATGCGGTCAGCTAAACTCCACATTTCTCAGCTGCCCTTGCATTTAGGTGGAGTATTGTGATAACTTCATTCTGACCAATGAGACATAAGCCAAAATGTGAGGCCATTAAAAGAAATACAGTCAAAGACTGTCAGAATGGCTTTGAAAAGCAAAAGCCAGCCATATGCTATATAGAAGAGATATACTTTAAATCTAAAGACATACACAAATTGAAAAGAAATGGATGGAAAAGATATATCATGAAAACAGTAATAATTAATATCAGGTGAAATAGAAAACAGACATTAGGGAAAAGTTGATTATAATGTATATGAAGTTTATGACAGAGCTTCCAAAAATTGACAAAATTCAATGGAGAAATAGACAAAAATACAATCACAATTTTGACAACTCTTTCTTAACTATTGAGAACAAAGATAAAGATGACCTGAACTATCAAGGACTTTGACCCAAATGGCATTTATAGACAACTACACTCAATAGTTGGAACATACACATGCTTGCCAAATGCATATAGTTTGTTCACAAAGATATGCCATATGTTGGACTATAGAAGTCTCAATAAATTTAAAAGAATAGTAATCATATTCTTAATGATCCCAATAGAATTAAATTAGACATCAATAAAAGTATGATATCTAGGAAAACTCCACATATTTGAAAATTAAATAATGTACTTCTAAATAATTCATAGGTCAAAGAAAAGATTAAAAGGAACATTTAGAAAATATTTTGAGTAACTGATAATGAAAATACACCATATCAGAATTTTGTGAGCTGTAGCTAAAAGAAGTGTTTAGAGGGAAACTTAAATCTTTAAAGTGCTTATATTAGTTGTGAAAGAGACTAGCTACAAAAGGCCATGTGTTGTAGGATTCCATTTATATGAACTGTGCAGAACAGACAAATCCATAACCACTGAAAGCAGGTTAGCAATTGTCAGAGGCTGGGCATCACTGCTAGATGAGTATGGGGTTCCTTTTCAGGGTCATGAAAATATTCTGTATTTAGACAGTGATATGGTTGTACAACACTGAGAATGTGCTGGAAGTCATGTAACCATACACTTAAAAATAATTAAAATGGTGAATTTTGTGCTATGTGAATTTTACCTCAATAAAAATAAATTATTCTCAAAAGTTCCTATATCAGTAAAGAAGGAATAAAATAAATGACCCATAGTTATGCCTTAAAAAGCTAGAAAAAGAAGAACAAAGTAAACCTAAGTAAGCAGAAGGAATAAAATAATAAAGATAATGGCAGAAATCAACAAAATTGAAGACAAGCACCAGAAAAAATTAGCTAACCTAAAAGTTGGTTTTTTGAAAATACAACAAAATTGATAAACCTCAAGCTAAAATGATAAAGGAAAAAAAGAGAGCGAACACAAATTTCCCATATCAGGAATGAAAGATGTATTTCTTTCCTATATCACTACATATCCTCAGACATTGAAAGAATAACATGGGAATATTATGAACAACTTTATATTAATAAATTCAACAATTGAGATGAAACTGATAAACTTCTTAAAAATATAATTTGTTTCTCCCAGTTTCCATTCAGGAATGTAGAGAGCTGGAATGAGCATCACTCCCAACTTTACAATGAAAAAATAACTGATCAGCAAAATTTCTGTTTTGGTTGATTTCCATCACTTTGGTAATGGGTGGTGGTGATTGCAGTACAACATTGTACATGATAGACACCAAATGAATTGTATATTTGAAAGTGGTTAAAAGGAGATAATTTCATTTAAGTATGTAATAGAATTAAAAAAAAAACTGAAAAGAAAACAACCTATATGGGTGGTCCACAGTGGCTCAGCAGGCAAGAATGCTTGCCTGCCGTGCCGGAGGACCCAGGTTCGATTCCCAGTGCCTGCCGATGTAAAAAAAAAACAAACAACTATACGATTGTAAAACACAAACTTTAAACTCTTGTGTAAGCTATATACTATAGTTGATGGTATAATTACAGTAATATTGTTTAATCAGTTGTAACAATGGTACCACATAAATGGGGATATATGGGAACTCTATTTTCTACCTGATTTTCCCATAAACCTACACCTTCTCTAATAAAAAATTATTTAAAATAAAGAAAAAAATAACTGATCAAACACAAGGTTTAAGCTTTTCTTGAATTCAAAGGCTTTTTTTGTCCAGAACCTAAATTTTCTGCAGCACATAATCTAACTCAACCTGTCTGGATAAATAATTTAAACAACGCAAACACAGGGAGTCTAAAATAAGAGTGATAACCTTTAATCCTGTCTAGCTTACTTGTAAAAATGCCTGGATACATCCCAGAGTACATTAAGCAGATAATCAAAAAACATTGGGAAAGTCCCTTGAGGGATGGAAGAAAAGATATGGAACTATTAAACTTTACCACTAGGGAAGCCCTGGATATTGCTGTCAAACATTAGGACACCCAAATTAATAGGCTTGATATTATTATTATTATTATTATTATTATTATTATTATTATTTTGCATGGGCAGGCACTGGGAATCGAACCTGAGTCTCCTGCATGGCAGGCGAGGACTCTACCTGCTGAGCCACCATGACCCACCCAATAGGCTTGATCTTGAGGCTTGTTCTTTTGAAGCTTATAATGGAGAAGCTTAGCCTACCTATATACCTAAGAGTCACCTCCAGAGTACTTCTTTTGTTGCTCAGATGTGGCCTCACTCTCTCTAAGCCTATCTCTGCAAGTGAAATCATTGCCCTCCCCCCTACATTGGCCATGACATCCAAGGATGAAAGTCTCCCTGACCAAAAGGGGAAAAGAAGTGTAACAAATAAGGTTATCAATGGCTGAGAGGGTTCAAACAGAGTTGAGAGGCTACTCTGGAGGTCACTCATGCAAGCTTCAGTTAGACATTGCTACCTATCATAACTTGCCAAACCTCAACCAAAACCATTGCTGCTAATCCTAAAGAATACCTAGGGCATTATATCCTGGTCCTAGTGCCTGGAACATTAGGATAACTTTCCAGAAACCTACAACATACAGATGGGTCCCTGGACCAGATAAGTCCTGAAATGCAGAGGGGACAGCCTTTCCAGAATATTAACTAGTTCCATCCCCCATCACATAATATTGATAGCACTTTCCAACATGAAAAAGTTAGAATGAGTATAGCCCAAATACCCCTAAAGAGTAGGAGAAAGATCAAAGGTGATGGTGGAGTTATACAGAGAAGATAGGGTTTAACAAGTGAGTATGTGTGTTGATCATTATATTGATATTTCTTTTAGTCTCCAGTACCTTAGAGCAGCTAGAAATAAGAACCTAAAATTGTGAAATTGTAACCCATACCAAACTCTGAAATTGGTTCTACAACTAATTGTTGCAATGTACTTTGAAATTTATTGTTTTTTTGTATATACATTATTTTTCACAAAAAAAGAGAAGAATATAACAGAGAAGATAGGATTCAACAAATGAGTATGAATCATTATATTGATGTTTCTTTTGGTCTCCAGTGTCTTGGAACTGCTAGAAGAAAAAATGAAAAATCGTGGAACTGTAACCCATACCAAACTTCAAAATCTCTCCTATAACTACTTATTAAAATGTACTTGGAAATGTATTGCTTTTTTGTATATATATTACATTTCACAATAAAAAAGGTTAAAAAATAACAAAACTTTTCTTCAAATCATCAAAGTGCTAATGTCACAGGGCAACCAACTGCCCCCAAATCTAAGGAGAGACAGGCACTTGCAGGGAGACACCAGAGGTGAACAATACCTTACATAAGCAAGATGAATCTGGAAACACTCAAGAAAAGTTCAGCTAAAGAAATTGGCAAGCTAATGGAGGGCAGCCCAGTATAAAGGGGGGAGACCATGAAATCCCTGGTGTTCATAAGTATATGGGCAGTCTGCAAACTCTTCTAGGCTTTTATTCCATGAGCTCTACCAGCTACTCACAGAAAATGCTAGGAAAGTCCTGGGAAAGACTTCCTTACAGTGCAGAACTGGGGGTGAGTGGGTGGGGGAAGCAGCTACTATAAGAAGGGAATAAAATGCTGCTGGTAATCTGCACCTCCATGTCCCCTACAAGATAAATACATTCATTTGCGGATGGATGGATGACAAATACTGTCACCCTTAAACTACTAGCAAACTCCACTGCAGCTGGGGTAAAAGGGTAAAAACTTCTACAACTAGAGAAGGGGCAGGAATATGTGCCAGGCTCAGAGCTATGCAGAGGAGGGAAAGGAACTCTGAGAAGACCACACTCCTGAGAATCAGGGATTTAGGGCCTGTCTAAGACTAAGAGTTCATCAAAACAACAGAAAATGTTCCAGTCCTCAGAACCAGGCTAATAAGCATCATGTGACAAGAGACACACTCTTTTGGAAGTTTTGCACAGAGGAAAGACCTCAAGCTAAGAGTGGTGCAGACATTAAAGAATATAAACACTCTAGAAAATAACTCACACCCTAAACACAAGATATCACTGAGAAATTTGAGGCCTGTGGTGTACAATTGGTAACAATAACAACAATAAACCTCAAATCCAGCCAAACTTCTTATTAGATTAACTCAGGTCAACATACTAAATACAAAAGACAATCTTACAGATATCCAGAGGAAAAAAGACAGATGATATACAGGGGGTGGGGGCAGGGAGAATTATAGAAGACTTCTATTTGGAAACCATGCAAGCTAGAGAACAGTAGAGTGGCATCTTTAAAGTACTGAGAGAAAAACTTTCAACCCAGAATTCTACACCTAATTGTGCTTGTTCGAAAGTATTGTGTACCCCAGAAAAACCATGTCCTCTAATCTGATTCAATATCGTAGGGTGGAAACCATTGGTTAGATTGTTTCCATGGAGACTGACTCACTCAGTAGTGGCCACGGCCTTTTGATCAAATGGAGATGTGTCATGTCCAACTGTGGATGCAGTCTTTTCATAAGATGGAGACATGGCCCCACCCACTAAAGGTGGGTCTTGATTAGTTTACTGGAGTTCTTTAAAAGTGGAGAAATTTTGGAGAAAACACAATTGCTTTCAGAGCCAACACAGATAAGGATGCTTGAAGATGCTTGGAGTGCCCACAGAGCAGATACCTAAATACATGTTTGGAGATGCAGAGCCCAGAAGACATTGCCTTGTGCCTTCCCATGAGATGCTAAGCCAGCCAGAATGCAGAGTTGTGCCTTTGAGGAGCTAAGTGAAGGCCCAGAGACACTTAGAGAGGAAACCACTTGCACCAGAATCTAAAAGTAATGGAACCAGGAACAAGGATCTGCAGACACCAGCCACATGCCTTCCCACGTGACAGACAATGGTCTTTTTTGAATCAAGTTATCTTTTTCTGGATGCCTTAGTTTGGACATTTTTCATGGTCTTAGAACTGTAAACTTATAACTTAATAAATTCCCTTTTAGAAAACCATTCCATTTTTGGTATAGTGTAATCTGGCAGCATTTAACAAACAAACAAACAACAACAAAAAAAAACATGTATTTTGAAAGTAAAAGAGTAACAAAGTCTCCCTAAGAAAAAGTAAAACTGTTTGTCAGCAAATAAGAAATGTTAAAGAAAGTTCTTCAGACAGAAGAAATATGATGTCAGACAGAAGCCTGGACTTACATATAGAAATGAAGAACATTGGAAATTGAATAAGAGAAGGTAAGATAAAATTATTTTCCCCTATTTTTAATTGCTGTAAAAGATAACTGACTCTCGAAAGCAAAAATAGTAATGATGTATTGTGTGCTTACAGCATAAGTAAAAGCAAAATCTATTAAAACAATAGCCCAAGGCATGAAAGGAATTGGAAACATACTGTCATAAGTTCCTTACACTACCCAAGAAGCAGTATGATAGTATTTAAATGTAGACTCTAATTAATTAAAGATATAGATTGTAAACCCTAAAGGAAGAGCAACAATAAAAAATTAAGGTATACAAAGTAAATCATAGAAGTAATATAATTGAATAATAAAAAATGCCAAATCAACTCGAGAATACAGAGGGAAAAAGAAACAAAGAACAGATGGAACAAATAGAAAACAAGATGATAGATTTTAATCAACCATATAACCACATTAGATTTTTGTGGTGTAAGCATATCAATAAAAAAGGTTGGATTAAAAAGTAAAACTAAAATCCATGTTATCCACAAAGAAATCCACTTTAAACATAAAAACAAAAACAGTCTAAAGGTAAAAGGTTGGAAAGACATCCAATGTAAACATTAACCTAAAAAAAGCTATATTAGAATCAAAGTAGACTGCAAAGGGACATTATGTAATGACCAAGGGGCCAATTTTCTCAGACATACTAAACTTAAGTGTGTAAACCCCTAACAACAGAGATTCAAAATACATGAAGCAAAGACTGATAGAATTGAAAGGAGAAAGGGAAAAATGCACAATTATAGTTGAAGATGATACTACTCCTCTCTCAGTAATTGATAGACTGAGTAGGTAGAAAACTAGTAGGGATATAGATGATGTGAGCAACAGTAGCAACTAGTTTGACCTTATTAACATTATAGAACACTATCTAAAAATAACACAAGTGCACATGGAACATTCAGCAAGATATACCATATTCTGAGCCACAAAACAAACCTTGACAAATTTTAAAGAATACAAAACATGTTCTCAGTCCATGATGAAATAAAACTATTAAACTAGAAATCAATGAAAGAAATATATGTTTTAGTTTGCTAAAGTTGCCAAAATGTACTATACCAGAAATGAGCTGGCTTTTAACAATGGAGATGTATTAGTTTATAAGCTTATATTTCTGAGGCTGTGAAAATGTCCCAAAAAAGTCATCAACAGGTGATCCAGAGATCCTGGATTTCTCTGCCACATGGCAAGGCACCTGGCAGCATTTGTTGGTCCTTTTTCTCAATTTCATTGCCTTGAGCTACTGGCTGCTCCATCTGTGACTTTCTTTCTGAACTTCTGTCTTTCTCTTTTAGCTCCTGTGTGTGTTCTTCTCTCTCAAGTGCTGTATTTTTTTCTCTCTTGGTTTCTGGTTGTTTCTCTCTGCCTTTCATCCTCTTATAAAGGATGCCAGTAAGAGGTTTAAGACCGACTTGGGGCATGACTCGACTGAAATAACCTAATTAAAAGTTCCACCCACAATGAGTCTACACCCACCAGAATGGATTAGCCTTAAGAATATTTTCTAGGGTTCATAAAAGCTCCAAGCTTTATATATATCTGAAAAGTCACCAAATACATGGAAACATAAAAGCACATTTTTAAACAACCTATGGGTCAGAGAGCAAGTATCCAAGGAAATTTAAAAGTATTTCTATCCGAATGAAAAGAAAAACACAACAATTTCAAAATTTGAGAGAAGGAGCTAAAACAGGGCTTAGAGAAAAATCTATAGTACATAAATTCTAGTATGAGAAAAGAAGAATGGTCTCAAATAAGAAAAATATATTTCTATATTAAGAAACTAAAGTAAAAAGAGCAAATGAAAGTCAAAGAAAACAAAAGGAATGCCATAATGAAAGATAAGAATATAAATCAGTGAAATTGAAAACAGAAAATCAATGAACCCAAAAGCTAGATTTGGGGAGGAAAGAGCATAAAGTTGATAAACCATAAACAGATTGGCCAAGAAAAAAGAGAAGACACAAATCACCAATATCAAGAATGAAAGTGATAAGTACAGACTACAGAGACAAATATTAATGAGGGAATACTACAAACAGCTCTATGCCCATATATTTGACAACTTTGAAACACAAACTACCAAACTTATTCTTGAAGAAATAGATAACCTGAATAGTCCTATAACCAATAAAGAAATTAAATTCATAGTTTAAAAACATCCAACAAAGAAAACTCCAGGCACAGATGACATCACTGTTAAGATGTCCCAAACATACAAGGGAAAAAAAAATCAATCTACAAAATCTCTTCCAAAAAATAGAAGCAAAGGAAAACTTCCTAATTCATTTTGTGAAGTCACCATTACCAGACAAAAACAATAGAAGAAAACTACAAACCATAATTGCTCATGAATATAAACACAAAGATCCTCAAGAAAATATTATTGAATTGAACCCAGTAATATGTAAGAAGGAAATACATCATGGTTTATTCTAGGAATGCAAGGCTAGTTCAACATTTTAAATCAGTAAATGTGTTCTAGTCTGCTAGCAGCTGGAATGCAATATACTAGAAACAGAACAGCTTTTAGAAAGGGGAATTTAACAAGTTGCAAGTTTACAGTTCGAAGGCTGAGAAGATGTCCCAATTAAAACAAGTCTATAGAAATGTCCAATTTAAGGTATCCAGGTAAAGATACCTTGATTCAAGAAGGCCGATGAAGTTCAGGGTTGCTCTCTCAAGTGAGAAGGCACATGGTGAACACAATCAGGGCTTCTCTCTCAGCTGGAACAGCACATGGCAAACACGGCGTCATCTGCTAGCTTTCTCACCTGGCTTCCGGTTTCATGAAGCTCCCGGGAGGCGTTTTCCTTCTTCATTTCCAAAGGTCACTGGCTCATGAGCTCTCTGCTTCGTAGTGCTGCAGCATTCTCTGCTCTCTCTGAATCTTCTTCATTCTCCAAAATGTTTCCTCTTTTATAGGACTCCAGAAACTTACCAAGACCCACCCAAATGGGTGGAGACATGTCATCACCTAATCCAGCTTAACAACCACTCTTGATTAAATCACATCTCCAGGGAGATGATCTGATTACAGTTGCAAACATACAGTATTGAATAGGGATTACTCTACCTTTATGAAATGGGATTTTGATTAAAACATGGCTTTTCTAGGGGACATACATCCTTTCAAACCAGCACAAAATATAACTCACTTTATTATCAGACTAAAAAGGAAGAACAATATGATCATATCAATGGATAGAGGAAAATAATTTAATAAAATTTAAGAGCAATTCATATTTAAAATTCTCAGTAAAATAGGAATAAAAGTGAGCTTTATTACCATGACAAAGGGAGTCTATAAAACAACCCACAGTTAACATCATACATAATGGTGAAAGACCGAATGCTTTCCCCTAAAACCAGGTATGTAGTGAAGATGTTCTCTCTCCCCACCCCTACTCAACATCCTATTGGAAATCTTCACCAAAAATAAGGCAAGAAAAAAGAATAAAAGGAGTTTGTATTAAAATTGCCCTATAAGGAAATTCCACAGAATCCACAAAAATCTAGAACTGTTGAGTTTCACCTAACTTAGATATAAGGTC
>PVIY010007467.1:0-69832 GCA_004026745.1 Myrmecophaga tridactyla | reverse complement strand
ATTTTTAAGATGTTGAATCTATAGATCCACCATAATCCCAATGAAAATCCCCATCAGATAACAACGAACTGATTCCAAAATATATGTGAAAGGCAAAGGAATTAGAAGAGTTAAGACTTTTTTGAAAAATAAAAATAAAAACAAAACACTTTTTTGTTGTTGAGGTGAAATTCACCCAATATAAAAGTAAAATTTTTTAAGTGTACACTAAAATTTCATTCAGTACATTTACATTGTTTTACAACCATCACCTCAAAAGAGAATCCTATATCCATTAAGTAATCACTACCCATTTCTCCCTTTTCCCAGTATCTGGCAACCACCAATCTGTACTTTTGTTTCCATGTCTTTATGTTTTCTAGACATTTCATATAAAAGGAATCATACAGTATGAGACCTATTCTGTCTGACTTCATTTACTTAGCATAATATTTTAAGGTTCACTAATATTGTAGCATGTATCACTTCATTCCTTTTAATTAGGACCATTGTATGGCTGTCCACATATTGTTTATCAATTAATTAGCTGATGGATATTTGAGTTGTTTCCAGCTTTGGGTTATTGTAAATAGTGTTGTGAACACTCAAATGCAAGTATTTTTTTGAATACCTGTTTTTAATTATTTGGGGTATATACCTATAAGTGGAATTGCTGAGCCACAAACTTTTTGAGTAACTGCCAAATTGTTTTCCACAGCAGCTGCACAATTTTACATCCCCAAAGCAATGTACAAGAATCCCAATTTCTTCATATCTTCTCCAAAACTTACTTTTTGTGTCTTTTGTCCTTTATTAGAGAAGGTGTGGGTTTATAGGAAATCAAACATAAAATACAGGTTTTCCATATACCACCTCACTACCAACATCCGGCATTGGTGTGGAGCATTTGTTACAATCACTGAGAGTATATTTTTATAATTGTACTATTAATTAAAACCCATGGTTTAATTTAGTGCTCACCATTTGTGTAATGTAGTTCCAGGATTAATTTTTTTTATCTTATTACCATATATACAGTCTAACACTCCCCTTTTTATTATATTTCAGATATATATTTCAGTGCTATTGTGTTCACAATGTCGTGCTACCATCACCACCACCAGAACACTTCCATCATTCCAAATAGGAACCCTGTACGTTTTAAGCTTTACATTCCCATTCTTTATCTCCACCTCATCCCCTGCTATCAATATTCTAGATTCTAATTCTATGGGTTTGCTTATTCTAATTCTTTCAAAAATCAGTGTCATCAAACAAAAAATGTTTATTTGGTACAAAATTTATATTTTGACTAGTGTATTTCCTAATATAACTTATGTGGACAGCTTAATCAAACACCATAGTATTTGGAACCTTGTGTAGGGCATGAGATTTTGTAGGTTTGTCCAGAGTGATGCCCAGATAAATCCTAGAGTGATTTGAACAGTGAGTAGGAAAGTATTTGTAGAGTCCCCTAGGGGGAATGGTGAGAAAGGGGGAAATGCAACTTCCTCAAGTGGAGAATTCTTGATATTCTCACAGGCAGTGGGGACAACCAAAGCAATAGGCCAAGCCTCCAATCTTGGGGTTTATTCACATGAAACAATCCTGCAAAGGATAGACTAAGCCTACTTAAAATTAGGCCTAAGAGTCATCCCTAAGAGAACCTCTTCTGTTGCTCAGATGTGGCCTCTCTCTCTCTCGGCCGACACAGCAAGCAAGCTCACTGTCCTCCCCCATCTACGTGGACATGACTCCCAGGGGTGTGAACCTTCCTGGCAACATGGGACAGAAATCCTAGAATGAGCTGGGACTCAGCATCAAGGGATTGAGAAAGCATTCACGACCAAAAGGGGGAACAGCGAAATGAGACAAAATAAAGTGTCAATGGCTGAGAGGTTATTCTTACAAATTAAACAGATATCACCTTTTTAGTTAAGGTATAATGGAGAGGCTGGAGGGAACTGCATGAAAATGTGGAGCTGTACTCTGGTGGCCATGTTTCTTGAAGATAAATGTATGATGATATGGCTGTCTCAGTGTGACTGTGTGGTTGTGAGAGCCTTGTGTCTGATGCTCCTTTTGTCTACCTGATCAACAGACAAAACATATGGATAAAAATAAAAAAATAATAGGGGGAACAAATGTTAAAATAAATTTAGTAGATTGAAATGCTGGTGATTGGTGAAGGGGAGGGGTAAGGGGTATGGTATGTATGAACTTTTTTCTGTCTTCTTTTTATTGCTTTTCCTGAATTGATGCAGATGTTCTAAGAAATGATCATGATGATGAATATACAACTATGTGATGATAGTGTGAGTTATTGATTATATAACAAGAACAGAATGATCATATGATAAAAATGTTTGTATGTGTTTATGTATCATAAATAAAAAATAAATAAATTTAAAAAAGAAAGGGAGGGGTAAGGGATATGGTATGTATGAATTTTTTCTGTTGTCTTTTTATTTCTCTTTCTGAATTGATGCAAATGTTCTAAGAAATGGTCATGATGATAAATATGCAACTATGTGATGATATTGTGAATTACTGATTACATATGTAGAATGGAATGATATGTTACGAATGTTTGTGTTTCTTTGTTATATTTTTTAATTTAAAAATTAATTTAAAAATTGTTTTAAAAATCAGTGTCATCATTCAATAATTATCCTTTTGTGTCTGGCTTATTTCACTGAACATGATGTCTTCAAGATTTATCCATGCTTTCACATCTATCAGGACTCCATTCCCTTTTACAGCTGTATAATATCCCATTGTATGTATATAACACATTTTGTTTATCCACTCCTTGGTTGGTGGATACAAGGGTTGCTTTCATCTTTTGGCAATAGTGAATAATGCCACTATAAACCTTGGATTGCAAATATCTAATTGAGCCCCTCTTTTCAATTCTTTTGGATATATACTTAGTAGTGAGATAGTCAGGTCATATGGTTGTTCTACACATAGCTTTCTGAGGAGCCACAGAATTGTCTTCCACAGTAGCGGCACTATTTTACATTGCCACCAGCAATGAATAATTGTTCCCATTTCTCTGCATTCTCTCCAACATTTGTCATTTTCTGTCATTTTTTAATAGGAGCATTCTAATTGGTATAAAATAGTATCTCGAGGTTTTGATTTGCATTCCTCTGATGGCTAATGATGTTAGACATCGTTTTGTGTGCTTTCAGTAATTTTTTTTTTTATCTTCTTTGGAGAGATGTCTATTTTAATTGAGTTTTTTTTTTTTTTTTTTTTTTTTTTTTTTTTTTTTTTTTTTTTTTTTTTTTTGTTTATTTTTTTTTTTTTTTTTTTTTTTTTTGCTAAGGTCCTGTTTATCCATTACTTCTTTTATTGCTTATGTTCTAGGTGTAAAGTATAAGAAACCATTGCCTAACACAAGGCCCTAAAGATGCTTCTATACATTTTATTCTAGGAGTTTGATAGTTTTAGCTCTCTATATAGGTCTTTATCCATTTTTAGTTAATTATAATATAAAACGTGAGATAGGGGTTCTTCTTTTATTTGCAAACTGAGATCTAGTTTTCCCACACCATTTGATGAAAAGACTTTTTCTCAATTCAGGTGCCTTTGATACCTTTTTCAAAAATCAGTAGACCATAAATGTGAGGGTTGATTTCTGAGTTCTCAATTCTATCCCAACGGTCTGTATGTCTGTCCTTGTGCCGGTGCCATACTGTCTTGATTACTGTTTTTAAATAGGACATGTGAGTCCTACAACTTCATTATTATTTTTCAAAGGGCCATTTGGGGCCCCTTATGCTACCATATATATTTGATGATGGGATTTTTCATTTCTGCAGAGGTTGTTAGAATTTGATTGGGATTACATTGAATCTATAAATTGCTTTGGGTAGGATTGACATCTTAATGAAGTTTAGTTTTCCAATCCATGAACATGGAATGTCTTTCCATTTATTTAGGTATTCTTTGATGTTTTTAGCAATGTTTTGTAGTACTCTGTGTAAAAATCCTTTACATCATTGGTTAGATTTATTCTAGATATTTGAGTCTTTTGCTATTGTAAATGAAATTTTGTTCTTGATTTCTTATTCCAATTGTTTATTGTCTGTAGATAGAAAAACTACTGATTTTGGGGGTGTTGATCTTGTACCCCACCATTTTGCTGCATTCATTAGCTCTAGGAACTTGGTTGTGGATTTTTCAGGATTTTCTGTTTAAAGAATCATTAAATCTGCAAATAAGGAAAAGGTTTATTTCTTCCTTTCCTTTTATTTTTTTTCTTGCCTAATTGCTCTGGTTAGAACTTCCAATACAATGTTGAATAATGGTGGTAATAGTCGGTCTTTGTCTTCTTCCTGATCTTAGAGAGAAAGCTTCCAGTTTTTCACTATTAAGTAGGATGCTAGCTATTATATCCTTTACCATGTTGAGTAAGTTTCCTTCTATTCCTAGTGTTCTAAATATTTTTGTCAAGAAAGGATGCTGTTTTTTATTAAATGCCTTTTCTGCATCAATTGAGATGATCATGTGGGTTTCTTCATTCTTCTAATGTGGTATATTACATTAAATGAGTTTCTTATGTTGAACCAACCTTGCGTACCAGGGATAGATTCTTCTTGATCATGGTGTATAATTCATTTAATATGCTGTTGGATTAGGTTTGCTAGTATTTTGCATCTATGTTCATAAGAGCTTTTGGTTTGTGGTTTTTTTTTTTTTTTCTTGTGGTATCTTTATCTGGCACTGGTAGGAATTAAGAAGTAGTCCCATAGCTGTCTTAGGCTATTTTCACTTCTACTATTTTTTTCTTTCTGTTCCTCAGCCTGATCCATTATAAGTGTTGCTGATTCTTTCTTCTGCCAGCTCCATTCTGCGCTTGAAACCTTCCTGAGTAGTTTTCATTTCAGTTAGGGTGGTGTTCAACTCCAGTAGTTCTGTTTCGTTCTTTTAAAAATTTCCTATCTCTTTATTTAGATTCTCATATCACTCGATCATTGTTTTTCTGATATCCTGTAGTTCTTTCTCTGCATTTTCCTTCATTTCCTTAAGTATTTTAAAGTTCATTTTTTAAAAGGCTTTGTTAAGCATATCCACATTCTGGTCTTCTTCATTGGTGCTTTCTATGTTTTTATCCTCTTCCTTTGGATCATTTCTTATTTGTTTGACTTTTTCTACACTGTACATTTTAATATTTTTAAATGTTAACTCTGGGATTTACTCCCTAGGATGTCTCTTTTCTGGCTTTGTAACCAGGTGGTTATAAGACAGAGATTTTCTTGAATTTCAGCTTTCTTATTAGAAAAGTCTGCCAAGGTGAATGCAAAGCGCAGGGTTTTCCCCTGTCTTACTGGGCTTCTGTCTTGTCCTAGGTTATTGCTTGGTAATTGTTTTGGAGTTTCCCTGTTTACAGGACAAACCACCCTCTCCTGGGTATCTGAAGCCACAGGTCTTGTCCCAGACTGTCCACATCTATCATTTTTATACTTTTTTCATAGTCTCATGCTGTTCTTGCTTGCAGGGCAAATTCTGGGAGGAAACTCACCCCAGGGAGTACTTTCCCAAGTTGGTCTTTCCAAGTTAATACAGGATCATTGACCCATGAAGGGGAGCAGACCGGCTCCAACATGTCTTGTGGAGGGGGTCAGGAAGCATGCTCAAAATATCTCTGACAGCTCCCCAAAGCTGAACTTTTCCTGGTCTGCCTAGCAAATGCATCCCTTTAGCTAACTTTCCTCACATTCCTGAGGAATTCCTGCATCTTTAACTCTCCACCACCTCCTCCCCTATCTGGGGAGGGTAGAAACAATGGCGCCCACCACTTTTGTCTGGGGTGGGTTGAAATAATAGCTGTGCTCAGAGCTGGGATCCAGTCATTTGAATTTACTAATCAAATGCCATGATCAGTGATTGCCGTGGACACCCATGTTCTTGGGGAAGGAGGTTCATAAGTCCATTTCTGTCAGCAGCAGATCGCCAGGACTGGACTTCACAGAGGCTTGCCACCTGAATGGGGAATGGATGCCATAGCTGCAGCAATTTACATTCTTTACTGTGAGTTATCATCCTCTTCCTCTCACTTTTCCCTGGAACCCGTACAGTGTTCTTCTGGCCTCTGGAGTTTCAAAGTAGTTATTTCAGAGAGTTCCTCCCTGTTTAATAGCTGTTTCCATGGAAGGACTGGAACCTGGAGCTCCCTACCCCAACCTCTTGCCCAGTAGTCTCCTATTTTCTGTATTAAATTTTTTTTTTCATTAGAGAAGTGGTAGATTTACAGAAAAATCATGCATTAAATACAGAGTTCAATGTCATTCTATTATTAACACTTTATATTCATATAATACATTTGTTACAACTGATAAAAAGTACATTTTTTTATTTGGATGAGAAAAAGAACATTTTTATATATGGACTGTTAATCCATGGTTTATCTTAGGGCTCACTGTTTGTGTTATGCAGTCATATGTATGACATCTATGGTTTTTTAAATGTTTATTCTAGTAACATAAATACAACCTAAAATTCCCTCCTTTAACCACATTCAAATATATAATTCAGTATTGTTAGTTGTGTTCACAATGTTATGCTACCATCACCAACATCAATTGCCCAAATTTTTCTATAAACTGAAATAGAGACTCGGCACAATTTAAGTATTAACTCCCCATTCCCTACTACCACCCTGGCCCCTAGTAATCTGTATTCTAGTTTCTGACACTAGAAATTTGTTTATTCTAATTGTTTCTTATCAGAGATAATACAATATTTGTCCTTTTGTGTCTGGCTTATTTCACTCAGTATGTTTTCACATTTATCAGAACTTCTTTCTTTTATGGCTCAAAAAGATTCCATTATAATGTTCCATTATATTCCATTTATTATACCATATTTTGTTTATCTTTTGGATAATTGTGTATAATGTCACTGTGAACATCAGTATGCAAATATCTGCTTGAATTCCTGCTTTCAATTCTTTGGGGCATACACCTAGACATGATATTACTGGATCATATCATATCTCTGTACTTAACTTCCTGAGAAATTGCCAAAATGCCTTCTAGTTGCTGCACCATTTTATATTCCCATCCAAAATAATGAATATTCCCATATCTCCACCTGCCCAGTACCTGCAATTTTCCTTTTTTAAAAAAGTAGCCATTCTAGTAGGTGTAAAATTGTATCTCATTGTGGCTTTTTTATTTGCATTTCCCTAATGGCTAATGATGTTGAGCATCTTTTCATGTGCTTTTTGGCATTTGTATGTCTCCTTTGGAGTGATATCAAGTCTTTTGCCCATTCTTTGATTGGGATGTTGTCTTCTTCCTTTTTAGTTGTAAGATTTCTGCATCTATTCTGGATATTAAACTGTTATTGGATATGTGGTTTCCAAATATTTTGTCTCACTATAGAGGTTTCTTTTTTACTGTCATGATAAATTTCTTTGAGATACAGAAAATTTAAAATTTTTATAAGATCCTATTTATCTTTTTTTTACTTGTGGTTTGAATGCAAATTCTAAGAAACCATTACCTAACATGATGGTGTCTTGAAGACACTTCCCTATGCTTTCTTCTAAAAGTTTGATAGTTCTTTCTTATATTTAGATCTTTGATCCATTTAGTTGATTTTTGTATATTGTATGAAGAAGGGGTTCACCTTCATTCCTTTGCATATGGAGATCCAGTTTTCCCAACACCATTTGTTGAAGAGACTAATCTTTCCCAATTGAGTGGTTTTTCCCCCTTGTAGAAAATCAGTTGGCAAGGAAGATGGCAGAATAGGATAGGCTGATTTCACTCCTGCTCCATGGAAAAACTAGAGAAGTGACAAAAAAAGATAACTAGGACAGAAGTTCCAGGGTGTGAGTGACCAGAGAAGGTCTTCTACACTACATAGGGCCATCCTGGATGAAAAAGAACAGAAATTGGGACAGAGAGAACGGGGTGAGTTGCTTGGTCATGACTCTACCTGGGGTAAGCAGTGGTATGCAAGAAGAAGCAAGTTCCAAAGGTGCAGGATGCCTGTCTCTGCAGCTAGCTTGGGAGATTTTCCCTATTAGTCCAACAGCCAGGAGCTTCCGAACAGAAATTGGGACAGAGAGAACGGGGTGAGTTGCTTGGTCATGACTCTACCTGGGGTAAGCAGTGGTATGCAAGAAGGAGCAAGTTCCAAAGGTGCAGGATGCCTGCCTCTGCAGCTAGCTTGGGAGATTTTCCCTATTAGTCCAACAGCCAGGAGCTTCCATGGGAAACTAAAGTCAGCAAACTTAGCCAGCCTGCACACAAAGATTTTCTGGATGGTGCAGAGTTCCTGCCCCTGACCCCTGAGGCAGGCCACTGTGGGCACCTGGTTGATGACAGAAACTGGGGGCACTCTTTTGGGAGGAGAGGGAGATGCAGAGTGGGTGGAACCAGTCTGATAACTAGCCAGGAAAATAGACTCACTGGCTCCTGCTACCACTTCACTTTCCTCACAGAGGCCTGGAGCCCTCAGACATGCATGGTACAGCTGAGGAAGTGAGCCGAGCTGTACCACATCACCAGGCACTTCTTTGTTGTCTGAGGGGAGAGGGAGTTGAAATAGTCCCAGAGCTCAAGGTGGGAGCAGGAAGACTTCCAGACTCATTGGGCCCACAAGTGGATTCTCCACCAAGGTACATACAGACCACCCATCAGCCCTGCAGCTGGTGGCTTTGAGCATGCACTGGGTCTCCATCTGGCTCAGCTGGCTGCCACAGTCAGGGAGAGGTGGGCTTGAGGGGAAAAGTTGACTCAAGAGTGCCATTTTCAGGGAAAATGTGTAAAGTGCAGCTGTCTGCCTAGCTTTCAACAGACCTTCTGTAGAGTTGCTTCTCCTGCATGAGATCAAGGCCTTGGTTTGGTGAGAAATTACTGATGAACCAAGAGCAAAAGGAAATCTTCAACGTAAACCCAAGCAAATACAAATGCTTAAATGAGTGAGGGAAATCAACTTTCAAAATAACTTTATCAAGCTAATCAAATACCTCTAAGTCAATAAGAAATCATAAACCACATGAAGATGTAGAAAGATATGGCCCAGACAAATGACAAAATTAAAACACCAGAGGAGACACAGAATTTGGAACATCTAATCAAAGACATTCATACAAATCTCATAAATAAATTCAATGGGTTGGCCAATGAAGGATATCAAGAAGACACTAGAAGAGCATAAAGAATTTGAAAGAATAAAAAGAAAAATAGCAGACAGATGAAAGACACTGCAGACCAAATTAAAAATATACTTGAGACACACAACAGCAGATTTGAAGAGGCAGAAGAAAGAATAAGCAACCTAGAGGACAGGACAACAGAACCCAATGCACAAAATAACAAATGGAAAAAAAAAAAAAGATGGGAAAATCAGAATTGAATCTCAGGGAAAGGATGGACAACATGAAGCACTTAAATATAAGAATGATGTGTCCCAGAAGAAGAAAAGAGTGAAGGGCTAGGGAGATTAGTTGAGGAGATAATGAGGGGAAACTTTCCAACCCTTACTAAAAATAAAACTATGCAAATCAAAGAATCCCCACAAACCCCAAATAGTATAAACCCAAATAGACCCACTCCAAGACACATACTAATTACACTGTTGATGAGAAGCAAAAAGTCCTGAAGGCAGAAGAGAAAAGAGACTCACCACATACAAGGAAAGCCACATAAGACTAAGCTTGAACAACTCAATAGGCACCATGAAAGCAGGAAGGCAGTGGTATGAGATATTCAAGATTCTGAAAGAGAAAGACTTTTGGACAAGAATTTTTTGTCCAGCAAAGTTGTCCCTCAAAAGTGAGGGAGACAGAAACTTCAGGTGTTTATGTGACACTTGAGACTCAGAGTTAGAGCTGTGAAGCTATGAAAGTCAGTAGTACCACATACAGATATTGTTTAAAAAGTTGAAAAAGTGATCAGACATCAAATAAAGATATGAATGAAGCTGATCTGGATAGGACTAAGGTATATCAGAAGACTAAGTAAAGGATGATATCGTCCATATTTTAAAACTTCAGCTTCTGTGTGAGACTAAAGGGAGAGATGTTTATTTAGTGCAAAATTTATATTTTGGGTAGTGCATTTCCTAATTTAACTTGTTTGGTCAGTTTAATTGAACACCATAAGTACATGGAATCTTGAATAGGGCATGAGATTGTGTTGGTTTTTCCAGGTTAGTGTGATGCACTAATAAATCCCAGAGATTTGGACAATGAATAAAGAAGTATTTTTAAAATCCCCTTGGGTGAATAGGGTGGAAGGAGAAATATTCAACTTCCCCATTTGGAATATTTCTGATATTCTCCCAAGCAGTGGGGACAACCAAATCAATAGGCTGAGCCCTCGATCTTGGGGGTCACCCATATGAAACTTATTCCTGCAAAGGACAGGCTAAGCCCACTTAAAATTAGGCATAAAAGTCACCCCCAGAGAACTTCTTTTGTTGCTCCGATGTGGCCTCTCAGTCTAAGCTGACATGGCAAGTGAACTCACTGCCCTCCCCCACCTACTTGGGACATGACTCCCAGGAGTGTAAATCTCCTTGGCCACATGGGACAGAAATTCCGAGATAAGCTGGGACCCAGCATCAAGGCCTTGAGAAAATCTTGACTAAGAGGGGGAAGAGAGAAATGAGAAAAAATAGTGTCAGTGATTTGAGAGATTTCAAACAGAATCGAGAGGTTACCCTGGAGGTTATTCTTATGCATTATGTAGATATCTCTTTTTAGTTTATGGTGTACTGGTGTGGCTAGAGGAAGTACCTGAAACTGCAGAGCTGTGTTTCAGTAGCTTTGTTTCTTGAAGATGATTGTATAATGATATGGCTTTTGCAATATGACTGCGTGATTGTGAAAACCTTGTGTCTGATTCTCCTTTTATCTAGAACATAGACAGATGAGTAAAAAATACATATAAAAATAAACAAATAATGGGGGGACAAAGGTTAAATTAAATTGGATAGATGGAAATACTAGTGGTCAATGGGCTAAGGGGTATGGTATATATGAGTTTCTTCTTTTTAATTTCTCTTTTCTGTTCAAAAATTGATCATGGTGATAAATACACAATTATGTGAGGATATTATGAGCCATTGACTGTACACCATGTATGGGATGTTTGTATGTTATGAATGCCTGTATGTTTGTAAGGTTCTACAATAAAATATATATATATTTTTTTTTTTGCATGGGCAGGCTCTGGGAATTGAATCCGGGTCTCTGGCATGGCAGGCAAGAACTCTACTACTAAGCCACCATTGCACCACCCTCAATAAAAATATTTTTAAACAACTTTGAATGTTAATGGACTAAACTCATCAATTAAAAGATACATATTGGCAGAAAATATTTTAAAAATTTGATTCATCTATATGGCTCTTACAAGAGACTCATCTTAGACCCGAGGATACAAATAGATTGAACAGAAAGGATGGAAAAAGATGTCCCATGCAAGCTGTAGCCAAAAGAAAGCAGAAGTAGCAATACTAATATCAGACAAAATAGACTTTAAGTGTAAAGATGTCATAAGAGACAAGAAAGGATACTACATATTAATAAAAGGGACAATTCACCAAGAAAAAAATAACTATCAAAAATGTTTCTGCTCCCAGTCAAGGAGCTCCAAAGTACAGGAGGCAAACATTGGCAAAACTGAAGGGAGCGATGAACGTTTCAACAATAATAGTGGAAGACTTCAATACAAACTATTCATTATAGGTAGGACCAGACAGAGGTTCAGTAAGAAAATAGAGAACCTAAGCTATGTGATAAATGAATTAGATCTTACAGACACATAGATTGTTAACCCCCAAAATACCAGGATATATATTCTTCTCTTGTGCTCATAGAACACTCTCCAGGATAGAGCATATGCTGTGGCACAAAACAGGTCTTAATAAATTTTAAAAGACTGATATTATTCAAAGCACTTTCTCTGACCAGAGTAGAATGAAGCTGGAAATCAATAACAACCAAAAACCAGAACTTTCACAAATATATGGATTAAATAACACACTCTTAAACAAACAGTGGGCCAAAGAAGAAATTGCTAAATGTCTGGAAATGAATGAAAATGACGGTGCAACATATCAGAACTTATGGGATGTAGCAAAGGCAGTGCTGAGAGGGAAAGTTACTGACCTAAAAGCCTATATTTAAAAGGAAGAAAGAGCAAAAACGGAGGTTTAACTGTTCACCTGGAGGAACCAGAGAAAGAAAAGAAAATAATCCCAAAGCAACAGATGAAGAAAAATAACAAAGATTAAAGCAGAAATAAATTAAATGAGAAACAGCAACAACAAATCAATAAAGCCTAAAGTTGGCTCTTTGAAGAAATCAATAAAATCAATGGACCACTAGCTAGGCTGACAAAGAAAAAAAAAGAGAGGATGCAAATAAATAAAATCAGAAATGAGACAATATGCTGTTACCATGGACACTGAAGAAACAAAAGAAATCAAAAGAGGTTACTATGAACAACTATATGCCCATAAACTAGCAACACAGATGAAACAGATAAATTCCTAGAAACATATGAAAAACCTTCACTGACTCTAGAACAAAATCTCAACAAATCAATCACAAATAAAGATTCAATCAGTCATCAAACATTTTCCTATGAAGAAAAGCCCAGGGCCAGTTGGCTTCTCAAGGGAATTTTACCAAACATCCCAAAATGAATGAACCGAACCTGCTCAAACTCTTCCCAAAAAATTGAGGAGAAAGGAATACTACCTATTTTATGATGCTAACATCACTCTAAATACCAAAACTGGATAAAGATGTCACAAGAAAGGAAAACTACAGGCCAATCTCCCTAATGAATATAGGTGCAAAAATTCTCAACCCAATACTTGCAAATCAAATCCAATGACACATTAAAAGAATTATACACCACGACCAAGTGGGGCTTATACCAGGCATACAAGGTCAGTTCAACACAAGAAAATGAATCATTGTAATACAACACATTAACAAATCAAAAGGGAAAAATCACATGACCACTTTGATCGATGCTGAAAAAGCATTCAACAAATTCAGCATTCTTTTCTGGTAAAAGCACTTCAAAAGTTAGGAATCAAAGAAACTTCCTCATAAGATAAAGGACATATATGAAAAACCCACAGACAAGATCATACTTAATGGTGAGAGACTGAAAGCCTACCTCCTAAGATCAGGAACAAGACAAGGATGCCCACGGTCACCACTATTATTCAACATTGTGCTAGAAGTTCTAGCTAGAGCAATCAAGCAAGAAAAAGAAATGAAAGGCACTCAAATTGGAAAAACTTTCATTATTTGCAGATGAAATGATTCTGTACTTGGAAAATCCTGAGAAATCTACAACAAAGCTATGTAAGTTAATAAACAAATTCAGCACGGTGGCTGGATAACAAGATTAATGTCCAAAAATCAGTAATGGTTCTATACACCAGTAATAACCTAACTGAAGAGAAAATTAAGGAAAAAACTCCATGCAAAATAGCGGCAAAAAGACTCAAGTATCTAGGAGTAAACTTAACCAGGGATGTAAAGGACTTGTACACAGAAAACTACAAAACACTGCTAAAAGAAATCAAACATCTAAATAGGTAGAAAGACATTTGCTGCTTATGGATAGAAAGGTTAAGTGTAGTTAAGATGTCTATTCTACGCAGATTGATCTACAGATTCAATGCAGTAACAATCAAAATTCCAACAAGCTTTTTTGAAGACTTTGATAAGCTAGCTATCAAATTTGTTTGGAAAGGAAAGAGACCTAGAATAGCTAAAAATACCTTAAAAAAAAAAAAAAGAGCAAAATAGGAGGACTAACATTCCTGATTTTAAAGTTTATTATAAAGTCACAGTAGTCAAAACAGCATGGTACTGATACAAAGGTAGACATATTAATCAATGGAATTGAATTGAGAGTGCAGAACTAGATCACCAAATCTATGGTTGATGTTTGACAAGGCCCACAATTCCACTGAATCGGAACAGAATAGTCTTCAATAAATGGGCCTGGGAGAAGTGGATATCAACAGCCAAAAGAATCAAAAAGGACCCCTACCTTATACCCTATACAAAAATTAATTCACAGTGAATCAAAGACCAAATATAAGAGCCGGTAAATAAAACTCCTAGAAGAAAATATAGGGAAACATTTTTAAGACCTCGTAATAAGAGGTAGCTTTTTAAACTTGACACTCAAAGCATAAGCAATGGAAGAAAAAAAATAGATAAACTGGAACTCCTCAAAATCAAATGCTTCTGTGCCTCAAAGGACTTTGCCAAAAAGGTAAAGAGGCAGCCAACTTAATGGCAGAAAATATTTGGAAATTATACATCAGAAAATGTTTGATATCCTGTATACATAAAGAAATCATACAAGTCAACAATAAAAGAACCCACCCAATTATAAAATGGACTAAATATATGAATAGACATTTTTCTGAAGAGCAACTGAGATGGCTAAAAAACTCCAAGAGTTGCTCACTTTGATTATTAGATTATCAGGGAAACGCAGATCAAGACTACAATGAGATATCATCTCACACCTATAAGAATGGCTGCTATTATATAAACAAGAAACCACAAATATTGGAGAGGATATAGAAAATTGGAACACTTTTTCACTACTGGTGGTGCAGTCACTGTGGAAGAGTTTGGCAGTCCCTCAGAAATTAAATATCAAGTTGCCCTAGAACCTGGCAATACGATTACTCAGTATGTGAAAATACTGACATTAAGACATTTGCACACTGATGTTCATAGCGGCATTATTTTCGATTGCCAAAAGATAAAAGTGCCCACCAACAAATGAGTGGATAAACAAAATGTGGTGTACACATATGATGGAATATTATGCAGCTGTTAAGATTAAATGAGGTCCTGAGGCATATGACAACACAGATGAACCCTGAGGACATTATGCTGAGTGAAATAAGCCAGACACAAAAGGATAGTGTATGATTTCGCTAATACGGACCTGGTAAAGGTAAACTCAGAGTCTTATAATGCAGAATATAGGGGACCTAGAGATACACAGAAGCCAGAGATAGGCTAACGGTTACCTAATGAGTTTGAACTTAAATGCGTGGGAATGGATAGAAGTGACAGTAGTTTTTTAGTGGGTTTATAAGTAATATTGCCATATTGAAGGTGAATATGATGGAAAGGGGTTGCATAGAGCCATGTAGCTCACCAATTAATACTATAAATATAAATAAATAGCTCTTGCATGAACTACTTCAAAGGTATGAATCTTGGACAAGAGTCAATTACAGAGAGATATAGGGGAGAAACTAATATTGCATGCTGTGCTGGATTGAAAGCGCGGTGTACCCCAGAAGAGCCATGTCCTTTAATCCTGATTCAACATTGTCAAGTGGAAACCTTTGGTTAGATTGTTTCCATGGAGACTGACCACCTCAGTTGTGGCCATGACCTTTTGATTAGATGGAGATGTGACTCCTTCAAGGTAGGTCTTGATCAGTTTACTGGAGTCCTTTAAAAGGGAGACATCTTGGGAAAACACAGTTGCTTCAGAGACACAGACATTTTATGCTTGGAGTGCTGACAGAGAAGCAGACACTTAGACATGGATGTTTGGAGATGCAGAGTGCAGCAGGCATAGCCATGTGCCTTCCCGTGTGCCTTCTAAGGAAGCCAGAACCCAGAGTGTGTCTTGGAGGAGCTAAGTGAAGGCCAACAGACACTTAGAGAGGAAACCACTGGCATTAGAAGCTGGAAGCAACAGAACCCGGAACAAGGATCAGCAAATGCTAGCCATGTGCCTTCCCATGTGATAGACATCAGCCTTTCTTGAGTCAAGGTATCCTTCTCTGGATGCCTTAGTTTGGGCATTTTTATGTCGTTAGAACTGTAAATGTGTAACAATAAATTCCCTTTTTAAAAGCCATCCCATTTCTGGTATGTTACATTCTGGGAGCATTTAACAAACGAAAACACATGCTATGCCCTATGCTTAAACAGGAAGACATCATTAGTACCACAGCAATACTAGGGGTAAATAATTGGGTGGGGAGAGACGAGTTAAGGGGAGTTTTGGATTTTTTCTTTGGTGAGGGTGTGTTTATCTATTTTCTTTTTGGAGCAATGAAGTTTGTCTAAAATTGAGAGTGATGATGATTGTACAAGTAAATGAGGATACTGTGAGACATGGATTGTTTGTTTATTGTGGACATTATCCATGATGCCCCATGGATGTAAAGTGGCCAAAGGGTACAATGACTGAGAAGCAGAAGCAGGAAGATGAACTGTGGTCTCTCCATTGACGGAATATTGTATAGCCATAGAAAGGAACAAGTCATGAGACATGCAATGAGGTGAAGGAAACTTGAGGACATTATGTGGTGCAAAATAAGCCGGAAACAAAAGGACAAATAATGGTTTCTTTTAGAAAACACTTATAAGAAAATTGGGGCCTAAATTGTAAGCTTTTATAGTAGTCCATTTGTTTCTTAGTTTTAAGTGCTGTTTCTAGATTCTGAGATGCTGTGCTATACGTGCTATATATGTATAACCTGGTATTCCCCTGGAACTTTGGGCACCTGTGTGACACTTAAGACTGAGAGTTAGACTACTGCAGCTCAGAGTGTAGCATTTGCTACATACAACAACTGTTAATGAAACCGAAAAATACCAGTCTTCAATTTCAGATACAAATGAAGCCAATCTTATTGGAACTGAGGTAAATCAGAACACAAGGTAAAGGATAACAGAATCTGTATTTTAGAACTTTGCCCACTGTATGAGACAAAATGAAGGGAGTTTTATTTTGTCCAAAACCTAAATTTTCTATAGCACACAATCTAAAATAACCTATCTAGTTAGTTCATTTAAACAACCCAAACACATGGAACCCAGAATGGGAACTAGGGTTTGTAATTCTGTATAGCATAAAGTAATATCTGGATACAACCTAGACTATGTTGGGCAGATAATTTAAAAGTATTGGCAAAATCCTTTGTGGAACTGGGGAAAAAATAAACATGGAGCTATAAAATTTTCCCACTTGGGGAAGCCCCTGACACTCTCTCAAACACTAGAGACTTCCAAGTTAATAGACCAAGCCCTTAATCTTTTTTTTAATTTTTAAATTTTTATTGTAAACCACAAACATATAAACATTCTTGGCATACAAACGTTCTTGACATGCAAGCCCTTGATTTCAAGGCTTGCTCTTAGGAAACTTATTTCTGTAGCAGGGAAGCTAAGCCTACCTACAATTATGCCTAAGAGCTACTTCCAGAGAACCTCTTTTGTTGCTCAGATGTGGCCTGTCTTGCCTACCCTCCCCCCCCACCATGGGGCATTACATCCAGGGGTGTGAATCTCCCTGGCAACATGTGATAATGACTCCCAGGGAAGAGCCTTGCCCTGGTACCATGGGATCAACAATGCCTTCCTGACCAAAATGGGGAAAAGAAATGTAATAAAATAACGTATTTATTTTATAATGGGAGTTCAAATAGAGTCGAGAGGCTATTCTGGAGGCTACTCTTATGCAAGCATCAGCTAGATATGCTAATTGCCATGGTTTGCCAATCCCCAGACAAAATCATTCCTGTTAACATCCAGGCCTCTATGTGATATCCTACAAAAGTTGCACACACTAAGTTTACTTTTCAGAAACCTAAAATCTTCAGATGGTTCCTAAGCCAAGTAAGTCATGAAACTCAGAGGTGCCAGTCTCTCCAAGAACATCAACCAGTTCCATCTTCCTATTCCATATATTGTTGACACCCCATTTCAACATGAAAAAAGCTAGAATGGGCATAACCCAGATATCGCTAAAGACTGGGAGAAGGATCAAAGAAGGGGAGTTAAAACAGTGAAGTTAAGATTTAACAAATGAGTATAACTACTGGATCACTACACTGATATTTTTTAGTCTCCAGTGTCTAGGAGAAGCCAGAAGGAAAAACCTGAAACTCTGGAACTATAACTAATATCAAACTTCGAAATCAGTTCTATAACTAAAATTTCAAAATGTACTTTGAGATTTATTGCTTTTTTATATTTCACTATAAAATGTTTTAAAAAATAAGTTGGCCATAATTGTGGGCTTGATTTGTGAACTTTCAATTTGATTCTATTGGTCTAAGGGTCTATCCTTCGGCTGTTTTGATTACTATAGCTTTTAAAACTTAGAGTCATCCTAAGGGGTTGAAATAGTATAATGTGGTTTGATTTGCAGATCCCTTATGACTAATGATGTTGAGTATATTTATCTTCTTAGGAGAAATATCTATTTAAAAATACCTTCTACCCATTTTTGAATTAGGATATCTTTTGTGGTTGAGCTGTAAAAATTCTTTTTACATTTTGGATCCTAGATTCTTATCAGATATATATGATTTACAAATTTTCTCCAATTCTGTAAATTATCTTTTCACTTTCTTGATAGTATCTTTTGATGCACAAAAGTTTTAAATGTTGATGAATTCCAATTTGTTTATCTTTCCTTTGCTGCTTGTGTTTTTGGTGGCATACATAAAAATCCATTGATACATCCAAGGTTATGAATTTTTTCCCCATGTTTTCTTCTAAGAATTTTATCGTTTATTCTCTTACATTCAGGTATTTGATCCACTTTGAGTTAATCTTTGTATATGGTGTGAGGTGGGAGTCCAAATTCATTCTTTTTGCATGTGGATATCTAGTTTTCCCAACACTATTGTTGAAGAGATTAAAACAATTTTTAAAAGTTGGAGGACTCACACTACCCAATTCAGTCACAGGGTCAAATCAAAATAAATACTTGATATGAAAAAAATCTCCAGCTTTTTAACTGAAATTTTCATCTTTCAACAAGTAGTTAATTTTTTACACAGTATAAAATTTTCTTCTTTGTATCATTAACTAGACCATCTTTCCAAATGATCTTAAATGTCTTTAAGAAAGCTTGATTTAATTTAAATTGTGATATGTTATGGCTGTGCTTCAAAGGCAAGATGGACCCTCACCCCAAATTCAGTTCAGATGTTGAGACTGATGATGTCATACAAAATCAACAGGATATGAAAATACTCAGTACTCACATAATGGGATTTTCTGTGGACTGCAGGACAGACCTCTTGAGTTGGTCCTAAAATGCTCTAAGAGAGCAGAGAAAGGAGTCTGGCTTGGGGTTTTTATGGTGGTTAAGGGCTGGGTTGAGAGTTCCTCTGCATGACAAGACATCAAAAGAGGCCCGAGCTTTCCTATTAGCTTGCCCAGCCAATAAGAGAAAGGGGTAAAACTGGAAAGCTGACAGCAGATAAACATTAAAAAATGAAGTCAGATTCTTTATTACATGATAACCTAATACAACTAATTTAAAACACACTATACAAAGATATTGAGTAAAATGTTTATACAATTTCATCAAATTTTAAATAACTTCATTGAAGCTATGTACTGTCAGCAAATACTGCATAAACATAAAGGTGAAATTTTGTTGAAGACAATACAATATTTTAAATGTTCTTCAAAAAACGTTTACGTAAAGAGAGAAAAAAAGGTTTAAGCAAGAAAATGATAAACAGTATTACCATTAATACAATTCATTTTTCTGAAATTACTTTAGCCCTTCACAGTGAATTTTCTGCCATTAAACGATTGCAGAATTAACCCCTGTGTTTGCCAATTGTTGTATTAGAAGAAAATAACAGACTTTACTCAAGCATAAACTCGCTGAGATTATTATACTACAGTACCACTCCATTTACTACAGCAATGAAACATAAG
Source organism: Myrmecophaga tridactyla (assembly GCA_004026745.1). NCBI lineage: Eukaryota > Metazoa > Chordata > Mammalia > Pilosa > Myrmecophagidae > Myrmecophaga > Myrmecophaga tridactyla. The sequence continues at coordinate 50,115 of PVIY010007467.1, read as the reverse complement.
TGAACCCTAGCAATTTTTAAATTTTTTAGAAGCTAAAGTTAACTTCAGCAAAAATTCTGCACAGCTATCACTTAAAGGTCTCCTGATGAACTGAAAGAACATTTGTTCTTTTCAAAGCACTTAAAATACTACAAGAATGAAGCTTAGGTTCTGAGGAGAATCTGGCTTAATATTCACAACAAAGATTAATAACATCAAATTCTATTAAAGTTGATATAAGTTCTGCTTCAATATGGTTTACAAATCAAAATTAAAATAAATAATGATTAGTTAAAGCTAGAAATAAAAATAAAATTAGATTACAGTTTTAATTTCTTTAAATATTTAAATAAATATAATCAAATAATGTTACCATGGTAACCCATTATTGTTTTAATCAACAAAATAAAATGTTTTAAGTAATGATGAAAATTTATGCTCCAGAGAATTATAAAGCAGTAAAATACTTCAAGAAATTAGTAGTTCAAAAAAAAGTAAATTGTGTTGTACTTTGCGAAGATGAAAAACCTTTTAAAGAGGAAGAATGTGCTGAGTTTTCATCCTGTTCAAATGAAAATGGAAAACTAAAATCATCTTTTCCAGCTCCAAATGTGTGAGTTGAAGAATCTGATGGAAAAGAAAATGTAAAAGCATCTTCTTCAGGTTTCCCAAATAAGCTTCCTGAGGAAGATAAATATTACAATATCATGTTATTCACATTATTTAAAGTTTACATTATCTGCAGAATTACAGTATATCATATACAATAAAGAGTAACACTGAATCACTTATCTTTATTTAACAAATATTTAACCGTATTCCTTTTAAGTGCAAGGTACTGTCCTGGGTACTATGAAAGGTTAAAACAGACTCAAACTTAAACCCTACTTTCAAATAATTTGAACTTAAGGATAGAAAATGTATACAGAGAACAATATATAAGGTAGAAAGTAGAGTAAAATACCCCAAATGGAGAAAATAGTACAGAGGTACAAAAATAGGCATGCACGGAAATATTAAGGTAACAGAAATTTATTCTACTTGGCAGAAGCACTGAGAAATCATAAAGAGATAAAAAAGGGAATTACTGAAGATGAGCTTGTAAACATTACTGAATGTTCAACTATGGAATCTGGACTTCATTTGATAGGTAACAGAACGCCATTAAAGGTTTTCAAGCAGATCCGTGACGTCACTTGAATTGTGTTTTAGAAGGATTACTCAAGAAGGAATGAGTAGAAAAGCTGGGACAAGAGAGTGTTTAGAAGTGAGGAAAACAGAAAGGGAAAAAATGGCAACTGTCCAGGAAAGAGGGGATAGAATTCTGATTTTACCTACTGCCATAACAGTGAGAATGGAGAAAAAAATGATGGATCTGAGAGACAGTGTATAAATCAACCAACTATTCTTTATTAACTACAATATACTATTTATGGCACTTTTCACAAAAACTGGCAGATCAGTGAAAAGAATTCTATAGTTTCAAAAAGAATTTTTAAAATAATCTTTATAGATAAAAATTTTTGATTCATGATTCCCAGAACTGCCATTAGTAAAAACATTATATTTCATTTGTAATATATAAAACTATAAATATAAAAAATTTTCAACATATTAATTATAATTTTAAATCAATTAATAAAACCAAAGACTTATTTGAAACAAGTCTTTTACAGCATTTCTACTTCTTTTATAGAGAACATATTTAATTAGCACATTAAGCATAAGAATCTACTTTGTGCTGCTTTAAAATTTTCATGTATTTTTAAATATTTTAATTATTTAACCCTAAATAGAACTGAGCCAACCAACAGTAGGATTATGGATGGATTGATGGATGGATGGATGGATGGATAGATGGATGGATGGATGATGGGTGGGTGGATGGGTAATCAGTGGATGGACGGACTGATTACCGTATGCATACATGACTTCTTCTCTCCCTTTCTCACTTCACTTCCCCTGACTTCAGTACATGTCCACAAAACTTAAACAAAGGAAAATAACTATAGCCCAAGTAAATGGTTGTTAGAATTTGAAATACAGTGATACCAATGAAAACAGAAAAGAATTAGAAATAAATATTTCAAAGAGAAAACTGATAAAATTTGATGACTAGGGCGGGTCATGGTGGCTCAGCAGGCAGGAATGCTTGCCTGCGATGCCAGAGGACCCGGGTTCGATTCCCGGTGCCTGCCCATTTAAAAAAAAAAAAAATTTGATGACTAGTTGAATGTGATCACAGACACAATAAGGAGTTAATTATATTTTTATCACTAATGTTTTGAATCTTGACAATCAGAATAATACAAAATACCGTTAGGGACATCAAAAGGAGAACAAGTTAGATTTGAGATATGCTGAGTTGTTAATGTCAACAGATATCCTAGATAAAAAGAGAATTCAATTACACAACCAGAAAATAGGTCCTAGAGTTCAGGAGGAAAGTCAGTGTGGGACGTTAGGAATTTTATCACCTATATTACAATATTTGAAAGAACAGAAGTGAAGAAATGTTAAGTGAATGAGTATCAAAAAAAGAGAATGTAAATAGATTTAAAATTTTGGATTGCTTATCTTTAAAGTATGTCTACAATTAGTAGACTCCATTCAGTCTTATAGCATTAAATACCATTATGACAATTCCAAAAATTTGTCTTCACTCCACTGAATTCCAGATTTGCTAAATTCCAACTGTCTTCCAACTCTGCATTCAGAAAACTTTATACACCAAATCTGACCTGTACTCATCACCTCCATTGCCACCATTCTAGATACCATCAATTCTCAACTGGATTATTACTATTATTTTCTAATCATTGTCCGTGCTTTCATCCTTTTCCATATAGTCTGTTCTTCATATAGCAGCCAGAAAAATTCTTTTGAAATGTGTCAGATCCTTTCTGTACTTCAGTCAAAACCCTCAATGACTGCCCATCTCACTCAGAAGAAAAAACACACAAAGTCCTTATGGCCTACAAGACCCTATATGACTGGCACCCCTGCCAACTTCTCTGCTTTAATTTCCTACAGTTTCCCCTTCCTTATTGCATTTCAAGTATACCAGTTTACCTGCTGTTCAATAAATATGCTGAGAATGCTCCCATCTCAAGGCCTTTGCACCGTCTACTTAGAACGTTTGACTGTAACTTGTATTCACATCTCCTTCGGGTCTCTGCAGAAATGCTACCTTTTAGTAGAGCATTCCTGACTTCCTTTCCAACCCAAGTACTCCCTATTACTCTTACTCTTCTTTACTTTTCTTCCAGCATTTATCATTACCTTCAAGTAAAGAATTAACATTAAGCTTGAGCTGATCGAAGCTTGCCTGGGGAAATGACTTCTCACAGCACTGTTTTCTTAGAAAATACAGAGTTAAGCTAAAATGGACTGTTGTTACTGCCTTGTCTGCTGTGCGGGACTGCACTTGAATTAGAGAACCTGTGAGTTAGCATACAGGCCTTGTGCCTCATAATTACAATAGTATAAAAGCCTGATTGGAAAATGAGACTGCAGCTTTTCTATGTCAAAGTGACCTTAACAGCCTTAAATGCTTCAGATGAGTGAAGTGCTAAAAGAAAGCTTATACTTAGCTGATAGGTCTCTTGATAAGTTAAAGATGGTGTACCTGCTATTAATTTCTATTCTGTACCGTTCTATACATCTACGTAAATGGAGTATTAGATTAAAAGTCTATTACAACTTGCAAGTCTAACTGCCAATTCAACCCATAACAACTGTTGTTTAGGGAACTACCTAACATATTATACGTTCATTTATTTGTCTATTTTATGTCTTTCACACTAGACCACAAACTCTGCGAGAACTTTACATTATCTTCCACTCTCTGTGTCTGTATCCAGAACCCAAAGCAATACCTAAAATAATATACACACATATAAATATATTTTTATGTTGAATGAATTAAATAATTAAGGGATGGAAGAAGAAAGAAGATCCAATAAAATTTAAGCACCAGAGTGATAGGAGGAAACCCAAAATCTCCAGAAAGGAAATGAGAATAGTCAACTGTATCAAATGTTGCAAAGAGGCTGAAGATACTATCAAATGCAAAAAAATCCCACCACGTTTGATAACTGGAAAAGCATTAGCAGTCTTGGAGAAAGTGAATTTAGATAGGGTAGTGAAAACAGAAGCTAAATTGCCAAAAGATCATCAGTGAGTGGTGCAGAAGTAACAGAAATTTTTAAAGAATAAACTGAGAATTTAAGAAAATCAATTAGAGATAAACTAAATACCAAGGCATAAATGCTGACACGTTCTTATACGTAGCAAACTTCCAGTCACTTACCAATGTCTTGTTGTGATGAGAGGGGATTCAAATTTCCTGCAGAATAATGTTCACTAAACTGAAAAATAATTTCCATTAAATATTATTTGTGAAATCAGTACAATAGCACGTATAACATTTATTTTGAATCTAAATAACAAAGTAAACCAAATTTTGCCTTATATGCCTTTCATATAAAGCCTAGTTCTTTTAATGAGCAGAATTAGAGTGATCAAAATAGCAACTTCCTATATAGCACACTACTGTACTTAAAAAGATAGATCTTCAAAAACCTGTCAATTACTTAATATTAAAATAAAGCTTACCAATTTGATTTGGCAATAGATAAAAATATTAATTGGCAACATGTACTGTACTAACCATAGTTCCTACTTTAGAATACTAAGATCACCTAAAATTTTTGCCGACTTCTGCTCTGATTTTGAAGCCCTCTAACAAATTAGACTCTTGATATTGTTTCCCTACCTATGAAAATAATAAGAACCATGATAGCTCCATGTCAGTTCAAATCAAAGTTCTGCTGCCAAAGGAGTCTATTTTTTTCTATAAGATAAACTTTTTGAAAGAAAATGGAATAATGCTATAAGCAGGATAATCTTTTGTCCACTTTTATGTTTTCTTAGTATTGCCTCAAGCGTTTGCTGTTGCTATTTTTCAGAAACTGGATATTTTATGACAGCATTATACTCTTCCATTTAGATGTACCATACAGTTTTGAGCAATTTTTAAAATTGTGGACACTGAGGTCATCAATTTGCCTTTTATAAATTTTGTTTTATTTTTATTTATCCTTTTATAAATTTTTAACATACACAAGTTTAAATTTTTTTATGCAACCAAGCCAAATTTTTTCCTTTTGGTTCTCCTTTCACTGTTTTTATGCTTAGATAATCGTTTGACCTATTCTTCCCTCAAAGTAGTTTACAGTTAACATTTTAACTCTAATTTAATGTATCTGTAACTTCTACTGGTGTATATTGTAAGATAAATGCTTAAATTATCATTACTAATTTGTAGTCCCGTCTTTATCACATTCTAAATCCTTTTGTTTCAGAACTTTAGAGCCTATACCATTATTCAGTCTATCAAATGTTATACCACTGTCACACCGTTTTGATTACTCTAGGTTTATAGGATATTTTAATATGTAGAAAAGTGAAGTTCCCCTCACTAATCTTCTTTTTTATAATATTCTCTTAATATTAATGTCCATAGAATCTATAGTGATATCCCCTCTTACATTCCTAATATTGGTAAACTGCATTCTCTCCTTTTGTCAGTAACGCTAAGGGTTTATCAATTTTGTCCATTTTTTCAAAGAACTTCAGCTTTGTTAATTTTCTGTATTGTTTTCTCATTCATTAATTTCTATTCTTAGGTTTATTATGTGCTTCATTCTACTTATTTTGAATTTACTTTGTTCCTCTTATTCTAGCTTCTCAAGGTGAAACTAAGGCCATTATTGACTTTAGACCTTTCTTCTTTTCTACTAATTTTATTATTTAAATTAAGTTATTGAAAGCTGTGGATTTTCTATGGCTTTGTCTGCAGCCCATAATTTTTGACATGCTTAATTTTTATAATCATTCAATTCAAACTATTTTCCAATTTTTCTTGTGATTTCTTCTTTAGCCCATGGTCTAAGTATTTAGTTTTTCCTAGATAGCCTATTGTTATAGATTTCTGATTTAATCCCATTGTGGTTCAAAAACATATTTGGCATGATTTTAATACTTTTAAACATATTAAGATCTGCTTTATGGCCTAGCATATGGTGTACCTTCGGGAAAGCACCATGGGTCCTTGAAAAAACATACATACTGTAATTGCTGGATGTGATATTCTATAGATGCTAATTAGATCAAGGGGGTCAGTGATGGTTTCAGATCTTTTAGATCTTTACTGTTCATTTTTATCAAACTTTATCAATTGTTAACAGAGTGTGTTAAAAGTATATCCAACTACGTGGTGAGAAAGGGGGAAAATTCAACTTCCCCAAGTGGAGAATTTTTGATATTCTCACAAGCAGTGGGGACAACCAAAGCAATTGGCTGAGCTCCCAATCTTGGGGTCTGTTCATATGACATTTAACCCCACAAAGGATTAAGCCTACGAGTTACCCCCAAGAGAACCTCTTTTGCTGCTCCGATGTGGCCTCTCTCTCTCAGTCAACACTACAAGCAAATTTACTGCCCTCCCTCTCCCTATGTGGGACATGACTCCCAGGGGTGTGAATCTTCCTGGCAACGTGGGACAGAAATCCTAGAATGAGCTGGGACTCAGCATCAAGGGATTGAGAAAATGTTCTCAACCAAAAAGGAGAAGAACAAAATGAGAAAAAATAAAGTGTCAATGGCTGAGAGATTCCAAAAGGTTATTCTTACATATTAAATAGGTATCACCTTTTAAATTAAGGTGTAATGGAGAGGCTGGAGAGAACTGCCTGAAAATGTAGAGCTGTGTTCCAGTAGCCATGTTTCTTGAAGATGATTGTATAATGATATAGCTTTCACAATGTGACTGTGTGTTTGTGAAACCTTGTGTCCGATGCTCCTTTCATTTACCTTATCAACAGATGAGTAAAACATATGGATTAAAAATAAATAAATAATAGGGAAAACAAATGTTAAAATAAATTTAGTAGATTGGAATGCTAATGATCAATGAAAGGGAGGGTGAAAGGGGTATGGTATGTATGAATTTTTTTCTGTTTTCTTATTTCTTTTTCTGAATTGATGCAAATGTTCTAAAAAATGATCATGATAATGAATACACAACTATTGTGATGATATTGTGAGTTACTGATCATATATCAAGAATGGAATGATCATATGGTCAAAACATTTGTGTTTGGTATGATGTTTAACAAACTATGTTTGGAGTTTTGTCTATTTCTCCATTTAATTCTGTCAATTTTTTTTCATGTATTTTGAAGCTCTGCTTAGGTGCATATGCAGTCATGATAACTATCTTTCTGAAGAACTGGCCCCTTTTAACTTTATGAACTGTCCCTCTTTATCATTAGTGATATTCTTGGTCTTGAAGAATAGATAAAATGATATTCACATAGCCACTGCGGCCTTTTTATAAAGCTTACAGTTTTCCCCATATTTTTTTTTCCATTCATTTACTTTCAACATGTCTCCCTGCACATTTAAAGTGTACCTCTTCTGAATAGCTTATGGTTGAGTCATGCTTTTTTATCCATTCTGGCAGCTTCTGCCTTTTAATAGAGTATTTAGTTCATTTGTGGTTAATGTAATTATTGAAAGCTCATATTTTGGTTTACCATTTTACTATTTCTTGTTTGTTTGTTCCCTTTGAGTTTTGTTACTCTATTCCTTTTCTGCCTCCTTTTGGTTAAGTATTTTTTTTTAGAATTTTAATTTTAATTTATTATCAAATTTCTTTTTGAAAATTTTCTAGATTATTCTTGATCAGCTTTCCCCCCAGAAAAATTAGTAATTATTTTTGTCAATCTCCTCTCCCAATCTCACCTTGAAAAAAACAAAATAAAACAATAAATTAAAAACAATTTTGCTAGGGACTCCAATTAGATTTGAATTGAATTAAATCTATAAATTATTTTGAGGAAAAATACATCTTTATAATATTTTCTTTCTATATATGTATTTCATATATATTTCTATATATTCAAACATTTTTAAAAGTAAAGTTCTTGTGGTTTTCTGTATCCAAAATACACCTGTTTTTTGTTAAGGAAACATGCACATATTTTGCATTTATGTTACTATAGTTGCGTAAATGAAAATTACACAACTCTGTAGAAAACTGTTTTTTCATGCCTAGCACACTCGTTCTAGGAATTGCCTGTTTTACAAATAAGCATTTAGATAAAAATTGAGACAAAAGGTAAAGACATGAAATACTATGAAATGTATAATACTATGTCATTCACTAATAAATTTCAAATTTCAATCACTTAATATAATGTGGGGAGTGTAGGGATAAAATATTCTAATACACATAAAACTGGCTAACTTTGTCTAATTTAAATGAGCAATAACAATATAAAATAATGATTGAAACACAGCATTAAGTGACTGATACTTTTTAAACCTTTATGTAATACTTAAATTCACAAATCCTATACCAGTAACTTATTAGTATATCCATTTCACAGACACGGAACCTTACAGCAGAGAGTTATTTACCCAAAATCCCATATCCAGCACACAGCCATGTTGTCTGGCTTCAGAGACTAGCCTTAATCATTACACATATTGCCTTTACTGATAAAATAAAGCATGTCTTAAGATTTTAATTGGTAAATGTATAAATAAGTACTTATGATTTCTATTAAGGAACAGTAGAAACTAATATTAAAAGGAAGTTCTTAAGGTCTTTTATAATTAACTGATAATAATGCTGCTATGTATACATACATATGTACTGAAAAGACCAACTTAATTACCTGAGACATTTTCCACATTGAGAATAGTTGAAATTAGTTGAGCAGTTAGATATATTAACTATAAAGCCAAATTCTTTTTTTTTATTTTTTTTTTATTTTTTGCATGGGCAGGCACCGGGAATTGAACCTCGGGCTCCAGCATGGCAGGTGAGAATTCTGTCTGCTGAGCCACTGTCGCACCGCCCAAGCCAAATTCATTTTTAAACTGCCTCTAGTTCCAAGTTAAATCATCCCTACCTCAAGACTCTACTTTCATAAGTATATGTCAATGTGGTACACCTAAAGTTGAAAACAAAAAGATAATGCGGATCTTTGCTGTATTACCTATACTCAGAATTATTTAAAATTGCCTCTGTTTTGTATTCCGTTTCAAGACAGTTTAGTACTAAAAAACTAAAATTATTTGAGGTTCCAGAGTGTGACTTTTAGAAATAAAATTTCAGCTTCTCTTATTACCTGATCTGATGGGGTTTCTGAATCAAATACAGAAGGATCAAATAAATTCAATCCAGGTGATCGAGAAGTATAATTCATAAGAAAAGAAAATCCAGGGGATTCCTTTTGTGCTTGACCTTCAGGTACTGTATTCTTATTTCTGTTACAGAGAAATAATCAAAATTATAAAAACCTATTAAACACTGGAGATTGCTGAGCACATAAGCTCATATAGAGGCAAGCATAGAGGCAAGAACTGCCTCAGTATAGAGGCAAGAATTATCATAGTAGGGAAAGGCAGGAATTAGAGTTATTGAATGGGCAAACTCAAGGAGAAAAGATGGTTTAGAATGGAGAATAATGTTAAATAATACAGAACCATCAATTTTGGGATAACAGTTGATACTTATTGAAAATGCACTGTCAGGCTCTATTCCGTGTATTTTCAGAGGCATCAATTTACTTATTCTTCACAAAATCCTATGAAATAGGCACTACTGTTATTACTTCCATCTTACACAAGAGGATTTTAAAGCATTAGAAAGGTCAAATAATTTGTTCAAGGCATTTGGCCTATAAGTGTCAGAGTTGGGATTTGAACATAGCAATTCAGGTTCAAATTCCAAGTTCTTTAACACCAAGATCTTGAAAGTTAGTGACAAGAATTTTGTTTTAATAAGACTATATTACATTACAGATTATTGTATAAGGGAATTAAACTATAAAAGTAATGATTTGGGAAATATAATTAGACAAAGCAGCATATAACATAGTAGTTAAAAGCACGGATTCTGGAGCCAGACTTCCTGGGTTTGAATCTCAACTCTATCATTGACTACTCTATCACCTGTGATTATTTCGTCACCTGTAAGATAAGGATAATATAACAATATACCAATATCTCATAAGGCTGTTGTGAATATTAAATGAGGAGTATTTATAAAATGTTCAGAACAGTGACTCACATAATTAGGGCTATATACCTGCTGGCTAAATAAAAAAGAAATCTAAAGATACTGCCATATCTAGCTGTCTGCTCATGAGTCACTTAATTTTTATAAACCCTAATTGCTCATTCATAAGATAAGGAGGTTTTAGCATATGCTCACCACATTCTTTTTCAGTTCTCATATTTGATAAATGAGTTCTGCTCTGCATATATTAATTCAGTAAACAACATGACATTAAAATATAAACTCTTCTCAGTAACTTAAAAAAAAAAAGGGGAAAGCAGGTAAGAAATTCCTGATGAAATTAAATTTGTTTGACTTATATTTAGAGGAACCTCAGGGTTCAGTATTAAATAAAGAGTTGAACTAATCAAAAAGATTAAATGCAGAACTATTTTTTTGGCTGCAGACTACAAACCTGCAGTTTCCAAAATTAAATAATTTTGATAGAAATATTTATGTCTAAAGAGGTTACTTAACAGAATGACAATTCTTGCTTCAGATACTACAACATATGGAAAAATGACTTCTGGAACATTAATTATTCAATGATAGATCCACAATCAACTCTATTTGATAGCAGCTTTTAAGCTTAACATTTTAAATTTTCCAACAAATTTTTTGTCCTTTGGAAATCTTAAATCAATACACTAACGCTATAGATAATCAGGATCTATTCCATCTTGAATTAAGTGCCACACACACACACAAAAAAACAACAGGGAGAAGGGCCTGTGAAACAAATGATAAAACATTAACTGCTGAAGTAGGGTAATGAGTATATGGAGGGTCATTACACCCATCTCTCTGCTCTGTTACGTTTGGAGCTTTCCATGTTAACAGGCACTAAAGCACTTTACTATTTCTATCAGTTAGTTATAAAACTCAATATGTAAATATTTTAATGACAATTATTACTTAAAATCCTACATTTCAAGTGAGGGGGTTTTGGAGAACTGTAATTTCTCCAAAGATTCAGGTGTTTTCATAACTTCAGGAGTTTTTAAAAATAGAGGGATATCAGGAGCTCCAGGAAATTTTTCAGTCCTTTCTTCAGCTTGATCACCATTATTTTCTTTTGGCTTGTCAAAATTTTCTGTAAATATAGCCTGCAATTGTCAAGTAACAGAGAACCATAAAAATGAATGTTACATTAAAAACGACATACATAAAAATGTGTGAAATGGAAAATACTATATTTATCTATGATGCCATTATTATTTCATAGACAAAGTAAATAAAATAAGAATAACTGGTGAAAGTAATACCAAAATAAACTATATATGCCCTTCAAAAACAGAAAAGTATTTTTTATCTAATTTTTCTTTTCTTCCCAGCTCACCCATTACTCCCTCAAAGAATATATTATTATCAGAACATGCTCAAAGTTGAGGAAGAAAAATTATTAAGAATGATTTTTCTTTTAAATTTCTACCTCATACTCTGGATGAAGAACTGTATATGTTAATTTCTTGAAAAGGAAAAGCAATTTATTTTCAGGCAATCTTGCTCTCAGTCACTTATGTGCTTTGTACATTTCTACCTTTAATAATCCATTATACTGTATGGTCTCACTGATATGAACTGACATTACTGAATGAACTTGGAGAATTTCAGTTGGGAACAGAGACTATCAGGAGATAGAAATAGGGTAGATATTGGGTAAATGGAGCTGAAGGGATACAGATTGTGCAACAGGACTGAATGTAAAAATTCAAAAATGGATAGTACAATACTACCTAACTGTATACAATAATGTAGAACACTGAATGAAGCTGAATGTGAGAATGGTAGAGGGAGGAGGCCTGGGGGCACAAATGAAACCAGAAGGAAAGATAGGCAATAAAGATTTTTTGTTGTCTGGGATGGTATAATCTAGGAATGCCTAGAGTGTATAATGATAGTGACTAAATTTACAAATTTAAAAATGTTTTTGCATGAGGAAGAACAAAGGAACGTCAATATTGCAGGTTGTTGAAAATAGACGGTGATTCATATTTTAAAACTTTAACTTATGTGTGAGACTAAAGCAAAAAAATGTTTACTTGGTACAAAATTTATATTTTGACTAGTGCATTTCCTAATATAACTTATATGGACAGCTTAACTGAACACCATAAGAACATGGAACCTTGAGTAGGGCATGAGATTTTGTAGGTTTGTCCAAAGTGATGCCAATAAATTCTAGAGTGATTTGAACAGTGAATAAAAAAAGTATTTGCAAAGTCCCCTTGGGGAAATGGTGAGGAAGGGGGAAAATTCAACTTCCCCAAGTGGAGAATTCCTGATATTCTCACAAGCAGTGGGGACAACTAAAGCTATAGGCTGAGCCCTCAATCTTCGAGTTTGTTCATATGAAACTTAACCCCACAAAGGATAGGCTAAACCTACTTAAAATTAGGCCTACGAGTCACCCCCAGAGAACCTCTTTTGTTGCTCAGATGTAGTCTCTTTCTCTCAGCCAACACGACAAACAAACTCACTGCTCTCTCCTTCTCTACATGGGACACGACTCCCAGGGGTGTAAACCTTCCTGGCAATGTGGAACAGAAATCCTAGAATGAGCTGGGACTCAGCACCAAGGGATTGAGAAAACAGTCTCAACCAATAGGGGGAAGAACGAAATGAGACAAAAAAAAGTGTCAATGGCTGAGAGATTCCAGAGTCCAGAGATTATCCCAGAGGTTATTCTTATGCATTATATAGATATCACCTTTTAATTTAAGGTGTAATGGAGAGGCTGGAGGGAACTGCCTGCAAATGTAGAGCTGTGTTCCAGTAGCCATGTTTCTTGAAGATGATTGTATAATGATAAAGCTTTCACAACGTGACTGTGTGATTGTGAAAACCTGTCTGATGCTCCTTTTATCTACTTATCAACAGATGAATAAAACATATAGATTAAAAATAAATAAACAATAGGGGGAAAAATAATCCATCATATTACTTTCTCTGCAAAGATTGAGAACCTGACTAATATTCCTTTACCTCATTTTGTAGGCTAGGAATGTGATTTCTCACATATGTTCGTTAATCCCAATCCCACTACAGAAACAATCACAAAATGATTTTGCCCCAATTGCTAAAATGATCAAAATATGCTTTTACCTGTATTTCTTTATAGCAGAATAAGACTATATTTCTCGTTTTGATCTTAAACATTAAATAGGTAAGGTAATATAGCCCATAATTTTATGTTCTGTTGATTCACTACTTAACATACATTGTGTCTCATCTATCATTAAAACTTTCCAATATTATAAAATATTTTTGTGGCAAACAGTGAATTGCCACAGCAATCAATGCAATCTATCTTCGGTTATGATTTAGTTGTGGTCTCAACAGATACTGTCACTAATTAAATAGTAACTCTTTTGCATATTTTCATGTAAACTTTTTGTGGCTTCACTTTTGTTACAGTTTTACATAAAACTGTTCTAAGGGAGAGAATCTTTAACACCCTAGCAACCTGATTACTACCCAATGACCTCAAGACCTCACATAATTAATCTTAATTATACAAGTCTGAAATTAAAATGGAAACAAAATATTTTCAATTGGAATATTTTGCATAGAAATTAGAAATCAAACATACGGCTTACCTGTGAAGAACATTTTGATTCTCTTAATTGTCTTACTGTCCCTTTATCTCCACACTCAGCACCTGTTTGTTATATGAGAACAAAATATTTTTTTCTTTTTCCAAATTTATTGTAAAATAAAACCTATTAGTTGAGCCATATGAAATTGCCAATATTTGACTTTTTGGACCTTAAAAAGTAGAAATTTCATATGGTTCAACCCAAAATATACACAAAGAATAAAACATTATGAACAGGTTAATAATTATAAAGAACAATTTATCACCGAGTGTTCTAGTTTGCTAGCTGCCGGAAAGCAACACACCAGAGACGGACTGCTTTTAATAAAAGGGGATTTATTTTGTTAGTTCTTCAGAGGAAAGGCAGCTAACTTTCCACTGAGGTTCTTTCTTACGTGGGAAGGCACAGGATGGTCTCTGCTGGCCTACTCTCCAGGCCTCTAGGTTCCAACAACTTTCCCTGGGGTGATTCCTTTCTGCATCTCCAAAGGCCTGGGCTGAGCTGCGAGTGCTGACATGAGGTATGCTGAGCTGCTTGGGCTGTGCTACATTGTGCTCTCTCAGTTAAGTACCAGCCAATTAAGTCAAACTTCATTCATTGCAGCAGACACGCCTCCTAGCCGACTGCAGACGTAATCAGCAACAGATGAGGTTCACGTACCATTGGCTCATGTCCACAGCAACAGAACCAGGTGCCTTCACCTGGCCAAGATGACAACTGAATCTAACTACCACACCAAGGTAAAGATACTTTTGGATCTTCAAACATAGAAATTTCATATGGTTCAATCCAAAACATACACAAAGAATAAAACAATATGAACAGGTGAACAATTATAAAGAATAATTTAACACCAAGGTCAAGATATAGAGCATTATAAACACCCCAAAAGCTTTCATATTCCCATATCCTCCTCCTCAGGGGTAATCAGTATCCTGACTTTTGTGATAATCATTTCCTTGATTTTCTTTATAGTTTTTATCAACTATGTAAGCATCCCTAAGCAATATAGATTATTTTCCCTCTTTTTAAAAGTTATATGATGAACTAATCATATATACATCCTGTTATGTTTTGCTTTTCTTTGTTTAGCATATGTTTGTGAGATTTATCTGTATTGTTGCATACACTAGTTGCCAAACTATTTACCAAAGTGGTTGTACCAATTTTTGTTGTGACAACTAGCCACCTTGAACTTCCCCAGAAAATCATTCAATCTCACCAGAAAATGATTAGCTGTGCCTACAACTTAGGCATGGTCTCAATATATATAGTAATGATAATGCCTACCAATCAATTCTTACTGCCCTACATTCTCATCAACAAAACACTGCCAGACTTTTTGAATCTTGCTTATCTAGTGACTGTGTAATATCTCACTGTGGTTTTACTTTGCAGCTCTCTGATTTGCTGAACAATCTTTTCATGTTTATCTGCTACAAAAGTTTCCCTTTTGTGAAGTGCCTTTTCCATATTTTGCACAAATTTCTAATTGAGTTGTCTTATTTTCTTTTCGGTTTGTAGCAGTTCTTTTCACATGGTGGAAATGTTTTTTGTCAGTTACATAAGTCACAGATATATCCTCTGACTTTGTGAGTTGCCTTTCAGTCTTTTTGTGTTGTGTTTTTTTTTTTTTTTACATGGGCAGGCACCAGGAATTGAACCCGGATCCTCTGGCATGGCAGGCAAGCATTCTTGCCTGCTGAGCCACCATGGCCCACCCTTGTGTTGTCTTTTGATGAACAGAAATTCTTAATTTTAACATAGTCAAATTTATAATCTTTCCTTTATGATTGGGCTTTTAAGTTCTTATTTAAGAAATCTTTTCACACCGTGAAGTCATGAATATGTTCTATTTTATCTTCTGAAAGAGTTAATTTTTCCTTTTTCATTTAAGTTATAACTTAATTTCAGCACTTATTAACTTCTTCAAAAAGAGTTTTTTTCTTCCAAGATAGTTATATGCTTTATATGATACAAAGCCTCACCATATATGCTCAACAGCAGTGCCAATAGTATATCTATTTGGAGAAATGTCTATTCAAGTCCTTTGCCCATTATGTAATTAGGTTATTTGTCTTTTTGTTATTGAGTTGTAGGAGTTCTTTATATATCCTGGATATAGAACCCTTATCAGATATATGATTTGCAACTATTTTCTCCCATTCTATAGATTGCCTTTTTGGTTTCTTGATAATGTCCTTTGATGCACAAAAGTTTTTAAATTTGATGGAATATACTTATATTCTCTTTTGTTGCTTCTGCTTTTGGTGTTGTATCTAAGAAATCGGCACCAAATCCAAGTTCATGAAGCTTGACCATTGTTTTCTTCTCAGGGTTGTATGGTTTCAACCCTTTTATTTAGATCTTTAGTCTCTTTTGTTAATTTTCATATGAGGTATGAGGTAGGGGGTCATCTTCACTTTTTTTTTTTTGCACGTGGACAGTTTTCCCAGCACTATTTGTTGAAGAGACTATTCTTTCCCCCATTTAATGTATTTGGGACCCTTGTCAAAAATACATTGGCCAAAGTATGGATTTATTTCTGACTCTCTCTTTATTCCATTGGTATATACGTCTATCCTTAACCAAGTATCACATTGTCTTAATTACTATAGTTTTGTGTTAAGTTTTTTTCTTTGTTGTTTTTTTTTTTGTTGTTGTTGTTTGTAATAAGTCTTTAAAGAGGACAGTGTGAAACCTCCAACTTTGTTCTTCTTTTTCAATATTTTTTGGCTATTTAGGACCCCTTACAATTTCATGTGAATTTGAGGACTGGCTTTTCCATTCTGCAAAAGTGGCTGTATTTTCATAGGGATTGCACTGAATCTGTAGATGGCTTTGGGTAGTGATCTCATCTTAACAATATTAAGTCTTCCAATCCATAAAGACAGGATGTATTGCCATTAATGTAGGTTCTCTTTAATTTCTCTCAGCTTTGTTTAGTAATTGTTTAGTAAGTGTACAGGTTTTTCACCTCCTTAGTTAAGCTTACTCCTATTCTTTTAGAAGATACTGTAAGTGGAATTTTCTTAATTTCCTTTTCAGATTGTAAATTACTGGGTGTTTTAGTTTTCTTTGGCTGCTCAAGCAAATACCCTGCAATGGGTTGGCTTAAACAAAGGAAATTTATTACTCATGGTTTTGAGGCTAAAAAAAGTCTGAATCGAGGTGTCATGAAAGTGATGCTTTCTTCTCAAACACTGGCGTTCTGAGGCTGGATGCTGGTGATCCTTGGACCCGAGCTTGTCACATGACAAGGCACAAGGCACCATCTCCTGGTCTCTCGTCTTCAGGTCCCACTAATGATCAATTTCTGACTGTATCCTCTGTGGCTTTCTCCCAACTGTCTGAATTTATTCTGCCTATAAAGGACTCCAGTAATTGGATTAAGGCTTATCCTGACTGAGGTGGGCCACACCTTAACTGAAATAACTTCATCAAAAGATTCTACTTACAATGCATTCACACCCACGGTAATGGGTGAAATTTAAAAACATGCTTATCTAGGGTACACGCCAGCTCCAACCTACCACACTGGGTTACAGAAACACACCTGATTTTTTTATGTTATTCTTGTAGCCTACAAATTGGCTGAATTCTTTTAGCTTCAATAGTTTTCTTGTGGATTCTTTGGAATTTTCTTTATATAGCATTATGTTATCTGTGAATACAAATAGTTTAACTTCTTCCTTTTCAATCTGGATACCTTTTATTTCTTTTTATTACCTAATTACTTTGGAAAGAATTTCTTGTGCAATGCTGAATAGCACTTATGAAACAGGGCATCCTTACCTTTCAGTCTTTCACCATTGAGCATACTGCTAGCAGTGGACTTTTCCTAAGTGCCCTCTAGCATACAGGGGAACTTTTTTTCCATTCTTCTTTTCCTCAATATTCTTACAATAAAAGGGTGTTGGATTTTGTCAAATGTCTTTTCTGTGTTGACTGAGATGACCAATTGTTTTCTCCCTTTACTCTATTAATACAGAATTACACAATTTGCATATTGAACCACTTTGTATTCCAGGGATAAACCAACTTGGTCATGGTGTATAATCCCTTTAATATGCTTTTGGATTCTATCTGCTAGAACTCTCTTATAATTTCATTAAAAGAAAATAATCCAAATTGTAAAAATATTTACTTAAAAGAATATAGCAGCATTACTTACAATAGCAAGAAAAATCCTGGAAACAACAAAATATTCAATGTGACAGAATGGCTAGATAAATTTTAACATAATCACATAATGGAACATTATACAATCATTACAAATAAAATCTTTGAAGAATATTGAATGATATGGAGAAGTACATCCAACAGTATAGCAAGTGGGAAAATAAAAATACAAAACGACATACATAGCATGACTCCAATTCTGGAAAGAGAAAACATATTTATGCATAGAAAAATAGCAAAAGAACATATAACAATAATTAACAGGAGTTAGTTATGGATCGTGGTATTTTTGTTTCCTTTATACATTTTTTCTGTTTTCAAAACTTTACACAATGAAATATGTTTGTTTTATATAAGGAGAGAAACGTACTTTAAAACCAGTCATGGCAAAAACTGTGTCCAGCAAACCAACATGGCAGAATAATACACTCCAGGGTTCCATTTCCCAACAGAATCTTTGAATGTTGGGGATTGAGTCACATCCTCCACAATAGGAATGTTCAAATCCCAATACCTTGTCCTGTGGGTGTGAACCTATTTGTAAATAGGACTTTTGAGGGCTGTTATTAGTTAATGTATGCCTAAACTAAATGAGGGTGAGGCCTTAATCCAGTATGGTTTAAACAAAGGAAATTAGAATACAGAAGGGAAAGGAGAACACTGCCACGTGCATTACCGTATGATAGAAAAGCAAAGGAACTTCAACAAATGCCAGCCAGCCATAAGATACTGTTCGTGGGTAGCAGCAAGCCTTATAGCCTCTGAAACTGTGAGCCAATAAATACCTGCTTTTAAGCCAACCCACGATATGGTATTTGTTTTAGCAGTCAGAAAACTATAACATCGAACTACTAGAAAAACCGACAGAGCCATCTTCCTCAAAACTCTGGAAAACAGTGAAGGGGTTGCAATAACTGAGTGAGTGCCAAATTAAGAAAATGCAACTTTAAAAAAAAGGTAGAAGTTTGTGTCAGTCAATCAGATAGCAGCCTAAAAGACTGAACCAAGATATTCTCTGGCTCAACCTCCCAGAACCTGTTCTGTAGGCATAAGCAGCTTACTGACACTAACATGGTATAAGAAATAATTAAATCGAAACAGCCTGGGACAAAGGATTACTGGCTGTAAGAGATACAACAGAACATCTGGGATGGAGGGAAAGTCTATGCCACAGGTATAGAAGAGGCATTCAAATTCTTATAAACAGAGGAATTTCTAAGACCAAGAGTGCAAGCCCAAGACTATACACAACCTCAGAAAAGATGAGAGGAACTTGCATTTTTATTTCAGGCTAATCTTCTGGTAGGAAAATTAAACTCTGAAGAGGGCACCAGTCAGTACAGAGTCAATCTGCAAAGATTTTGAAAGGTGTTTTTTGCATTAGTTGCTTGTTTTTATTAGTTCCTGGTACTCAAGGAAACATATGTCATATCACCAGCTGAACACAAACTGAAGGAACAGACAGTTCAGGTACTACATCCCAGGTTTAATATACTAAAATATTAAAATGTACTGTACAACAAAAGATTACAAGAAAACCAAAGAAACATCTAAAGAAAAAGATAAAAATTCAGAAAACATCAATCAACAAGAAAAGACTTTAGACATACCAGACAGAAACTTCTAAAAAATTATCTTTAGTATGTTCAATGTGATAAAGGGAAACACAGACTAAGATCAAAGGATATCAGGAAAAGGATGAATGAACAATAAAATAATTTCAATAAAGAGATAGAAATTTTTTTTTTTTTAATTTGCATATGGGCAGGAGGCACCAGGGATTGAACTCCAGACCTCCAGCACGGCAGGTCGGAGCTCTGCCTGCTGAGCCACGGCAGCTGCCCTTTTTTTTTTTTTTACTTTTTTTTTTTTTTAGAGATAGAAATTTTTAAAAGGCATCAAGCAGAAATACTGGAATTGAAGACCACAGTAAGTGAAAATTTTTGCCTAGAGCTTAGAGAAGAGGGATCAAAGTGATCATGGTGATGAAAACACAACTATGTGATGATATTGTGAGCTACTGATTGTAACCATGTCAAGAATGTCTGTATGTCAAGAATGTACATCAAGAATATTTGTGTGTTTGTTCATTGTTTGTAAGAAAATATTAAAAAAAAAAAAGAGGGATCAGTGAACTTGAAGATAAAACAACTGAAATGATTCAGGCAGAGGAGCAGAAAGAAAAAAGAATGAAAAAAGCGAATAGAGCCTGCTACCTATGGGACAACATCAAATGTAGTAATATACACATTACAGGATTGACAAAAGGAGAAGAAAGAGAGAAAGGGACAAAGAGACTATTTAAAGAAATAACAGTGGAAAACTTCTCAGATTTAATGAAATACATAAATATGCACATTCAAGAATCCCAACAAACCCCAAACAAGATGAACTCGAAGAGAAACTTGCCCAGATATATAGTAGTCAAACTGTCAAATGCCAGGGCCAAGAAGAGAGTTCTGAAAGCTACAAGAAAAAAGCAATGTGTTATGTACAAGAGAGTACCAATAAAATTAAGTACCAATTTCTCAGAAGAACCCATGGAGACAAGAAGACAATGGAAAGAAATATTTAAAGAGCTGTAAGAAAACAATTGCCATGCCAGAATTTTATATATGATGAGATTGTCTTAAAAATGAGGGCGAGATTAAGACATTACCACATAAACAAAGCTAAGGGACTTTATCACCGCTAGCCCTGTCATGCAGGCAATGCTAAAGGGATTCAAACTAAAAGAAAGAACACTAGCCAGTGGATTAAAGCAGCATACAGGAAAAAACCTCTAGTAAAAGTAACCATGTGGGTAAATATAAATGACATTTATTTTTATTATGTAACTCCACTTTATACTTACGCGTTCTAAAATGCAAATGCATAAAAAGTAATGATAAATCTATGGTTTCAGAGATACAATATATGAACATACAATTTGTAACAAGTACAACAAAATTACAGGTCAGTGGAAAGTGAAAGGATGGAAAAAAATATCCCATGCAAATCATAACCAAAAGAGAGTAGAGGAACCTGTACTACTAATAACAGATAAAATGGACTTTAAGTCAAAAACTGTTACAAGGAACAAAAGACAGTATATACTGATAAAGGGTTCAATTCAAGATAACAATTATAAATACACATGTACACACCAACGAGAGCCCCAAAATACATGAAACAAATACTGACAAATTTGAAGGGAGAAATAGATGGTTCTACATTAACAGTAAGAGACTTCACTGGACCACTTTCAATAATGAATAGAAACATGCATGCAGAAAAATCGATAAGGAAATGGAAGACTTGAAATGATACTATAAATTGACAGATATATATATAGAATGCTTCACCCAACAGTAGTGGAATACACATTCTTCTCTAGTGCACACGGGTTATTCTCCAAGACGGACCAAAAGTTAGGTCAAAAAATAAGTGCCCAAAATTTAAAAATATTGAAATCATACAAAAGTATCTTCTCCCACCACAATGGAATGCAACTAGAACTCACTAACAGAGGGAGAACTGGAAAATTTACAAATATGAGAAAACTAAACAATATATTCTTAAATCAATGAGTCAAGAAATCAAGAAAAAATAGAATGTATCTTGAGACAAATGAAAGTGAAAATTCAACATAGCAAAACTTATGTAATGCAGCAAAGGTAGTGATGTGAGGGAAATTTATAGTACTAAAAAGCCTATGTTAAAAAAAGAAGAAAGACCTCAAATCAGAGAACTAGTCTCACAATTGGAGACACTAGGAAAAAAAGAGTAAGTTAAACCTAAAGTAGGCAGAAGAAAGGAAATAGCAAAGATTGGAGTGGAGATAAATGAAATAGGGAATAAGAAACAATAGAGACAATCAATGAAACTAGTGGTATGCATTACCAAAATAAGTTTTTTAAAGTTTAAAATTGGGATAACCTCCTATATTCTGGAGCAGCTAGAAGGAAAACTCAGAGATTGTATGGTAGCCCATGACAAACTCTGGGATCTATCCTGTAACCACTTTTTGAAGGGTACTTTGAAAATTACTGCTTTTTTATTTCTTTGCTTTGTATATATGTTATATTATACAATAAAAAAGTTTAAAAAATATGTATTGTATAAATAAATTGACTCCTAAAAAAAATTGGATTAAAAGATTAAAGTCTGAAACTTTGCTTGAATTATTTCCTGTATATGTGTATGTGATTTTGCCTTTGATTATGGATTGCTTTTATTTTATTTTTGACCATGTTAATAAATGTCTAATATATTTATTTTCATCAAAAGTCAAAACTAATCTATTAGAATGCCTAAAATAAAAACTATCAACCTAGCATGCACAGTCAATTAACTACAGATTAAAAAAACCTAGCATGCATAGTCAGTTAACTACAGATGCAAACAATCTAAATAATTTATTTAAATAGTATAAAACCCATATATAATTTTCTTAGCCCCACTTCTAGAAACAGCACATACCTGCATCTCCTTTTTCAAACCACTGACTACAATTTGATTGTTTCTGTGGAGTGAACAATCTAAAATGCAATAAATGTAATTATATTATTTACTGAGCTGATATTCATAAATTATTTCAGAAATTAAAGCATTCTATTAATTTTTAAAGTTACCTGAGTTGCATAAAATTTTGTGAACTTTTAATGGCTGGAACATGTGAACATTTTAAGTGGTTATTCACAGCAGAGTCACTAAATACCTGAACCAAAGAAACCAAGCATTAGAATTGGCTATATAAAACAAAAATGTTTCGTTTGCCATGGTTACTCAGGGCTCTCTCATTTCATTAGCATTACCATCTTCATCATAATTATCACTACAAACATTCATTGAAATCGCTCTATATAAAACATTAAGTCAAATGCTAGGAAACACAGAAGGTTTAAGACTCAAGAAATTTGACATATATATATGTATTTTTATGATAATAGCTCACTCTTATTGAGCATTTATTATCAAGGCAGTATTCTAAACATTTTGTATATAGTAATTCAATTAATCCTAATATTATCCCATGAGGTAGTCACTATTTATTCCCATTTTCAGGTGAGGAAATTGAGTCACAGAGATATTAACTATCCAATGGTACATACTATGTTGCTTAACTGAAGCAAGTGAGTTAATAGTAAAAAGTATTTATAAGAGCTAGAATTAACCACAGGTTAGACACATTAACACCAGTGAAAGAAGGAACAAGAGGTCATTGAAATCCTCAAAGAAAAAGCCCCTTCCCCAGCATTTGCAATCTAGAGACTTTCAGCAGTTATAGTGATCATCAACTTAGCAAAGAAAAAATTTTTTTGAGACATGCGATCTAGTTTGGTTATTTTTTTTGGCATGGGCAGGCTCCAGGCAGTGAACCCGCGATCTAGTTGTTTTGTTTTGTTTTTTCAATCTACAAGTTTATTTTAACATTTGTTCACCCTATTATTTATTTATTTTTAATCCACATGTTTTACTCATCTGTCGATAAGGTAGATAAAAGGAGCATCAGACACAAGGTTTTCACAATCACACAGTCACATTGCGAAAGCTATATCGTTATACAACATAGCTACTGGAACATGGCTCTACATTTTCAGGCAGTTCCTTCCAGCCTCTCCCTTACACCTTAACTAAAAAGGTGATATTTATTTAATGTGTAAAAATAACCTCCAGGATAAACTCTAGACTCTGGAATCTCTCAGCCATTGAGAGAATCTCTCATTTTGTCTCATATTTTTGACAAGTATAATTATTCATGGTAGCACATCTGTATTTAAGGCAAACTTTAACTTTGTCCCATATTCTTGAATAATCAGCAAATGAATCTTAACATTTTCTCAACTTCAGTGATTTCTTAACTTGAATATAGAAAAGCAAAACAATGGGTTAACTTTCTAATGAAACTTTCTTTCATATATACTTATAAAAAAACCCAATACTTTATTTTTATCTTTAATTAAAATTTGGTTAATATTAATATTTAAACTGTTGCTTTACTAGTGATTGCACTGTCTCATATACATTTCACTCCTCTAAGTTGCTCATTTTTATTTATTTATTTTTTTTTTATGGGTAGGCACCGGGAATCAAACCCAGGTCTCAGGCATGGCAGGCGAGAATTCTGCCTGCTGAGCCACTGTAGCCTGCACTGCATTACTCATTTTGAAGAGCCTCTGATTTTTGTTATTTGACCCAAACGGAAAATCTTTTTATCTTAATAGGAGTTTATCTCATTTTTTTTATTTTAGCATTTTTATTGTAAAATAGAACATATATGAACAAAAAAGAAAAAGCAGTAATTTTCAAATACATTTTACAAGTAGTTACACAAGAGAGTTCAAAATTTGGTATGGGTTACCATTCCACAATTTCAGGTTTTTTCTTCTAGTTGCTCCAAAATATTGGAGGTTAAAAGAAATATCAATATAATGATTCAGCAGTCATATTCATTTGTTAAATCTTATCTTCTCTGTTATAACTTCTTCTCCTTTGATCCTTCTTCTATTCTAAAGGGATCTTTGGGCTATGCTCATTTAACATTTTCATGTTGAAAGGGGGTATCTACAACATAGGATGGGGGATGGGATTAGTTGATATTCTTGGAGAGGCTGTCCCCACTGGGTTTTAGGGTTTATCTAGCTAGCCTAGGAACGCTCTGGAGGTTTTAGGTTTCAGGAATGTAAAGTCAGTGCATGAAACTTTTGTAGTCTCAGAACCCTAGGCATGACTATACTCTAAGTTAACAGGAATGATGTTGGTTGGGGCTTGGCAAGCCATGGCAATTAGCAACATCTAGCTGAAGCTTGCATAAGAGTAGCCTCCCCAATAGCCTCTCCACTCTATCTGAACTCTCTCAGCCACTGATATCTTGTTTTATTACATTTCTTTCCCCACCTTTCATCAATCCCATGGTGCCAGGACCAGACACATGGGACACAATTCCCATTTATTTTTGTTATAGAAGATGTTGATTTTAGTTCTGCCAACTTACTGAACTTCTATATCATAGGAAAAAACTATTAACCTCCCTCAAAGAAAAAGTTGCTAATAATGTTGTGATGTACTTTAAACAATACACATGCTTGTACATGCCTCCTGCTACACATATTCAAGTATTTTAGAGTAGCTATGAAGAAGTGAAATGGTGGGTATTCATATTTTTATTTTTAATGGGTGCTGTGAACTAGCACATTAATGAAGTTATAACAAATTATATTCCTACTTCACTTTACCTCACTAGATATTAGCTAATGTTTTAATGTCTGCAACTCTGATAAGTGAAACCAGATATCTTGTTGGTTTAATTTGCATTTCCCTGTACTCCTGTGATCAAGCATTTTGTTGTGATTAATGACCCTCTTCAGTAATTCACCTTATGATTTGCTCACTTTTGTCTCTCTATTAATTTGTAAGAATTATTACATCTTTTTATATTTTCTGAATGCTAGTCCTTTGCTGTTTTTAAATTTAGTGTCCTTTGCCATACATACATTTTTAATTTTGATGAATTATTTTTAAATGGAATGTTTTAAATTGTTTAAGGATCTTCCAGGAAAGATCCTGAAAATGGGGCTAACTGAGCTAGCTCTTTCCTGGCTTCCTCCTTTCTGCCTGGAAGGCAAATGTGATGGCAAAAATGCAGTGGTTATCTTTTGACCATGAGGTGATCTGGAGGTTAATTCTAAGCACTATGGATAGCAAATAAGAAACACTGATATTGTGATGTTGTTATCAGACCTGAACCCAAACCACCTACTTTAGAACTTAATGGAAGGTAAGAAAAAAATAAACCTTTATCTTGTTTAAGATGCCGTTATTTTATTGGTTTGGTTTTGTATTGTTTCACATGAAACCAAACTCAACCCCTAACTCATAGTTGGTACCTTTTTTGAGAGGGCTATATTAAAATCTCCTGTTATAACTGTGGATTCAATATTTTGTTTGGAATTCTATCAATTTTTGCTTTATGTAAAGTTATAATTGCGAGTTAAGAATTAACAAGTAATTATGACTACTGAACCATTATACAGATGCTTTTCTTACTTTCTCATATATTGTAAAATGACCAAAGCAAAATGCCTAAGGTTGCTGATGTGGCCCAGGTGCCCTGGTCTTTGATAATGGCTGTATAACCACATAGCCTGTTTTAGTTCGCTAAAGCTGCCAGAATGCAATACACCAGAGATGGATCTGCTTTTATTAAGGGAATTTATTTAGTTACAAATTTATAGTTCTTCAGAGGAGAGGCAGCTGGCTTTCCTCTCATTTTTTCTGTCACATGGGAAGGCACATGGTGAGGTCTGCTGGCTTTTCCTCCCTGCTTCTGGGTTCAAATGGCTTGTCCAAGGACAATTCCTTTCTGCATCTCCAAACGTCTGGGCTGAACTGTGAGTGCTGAGACGAGATATGCTGAGCTGCTGAACTTTTAGCTTTCTGACCTCCCAGCTAATTAAATTAAACGTTACTCATTGTGGAAGGCACTCCCCTTAGCTGATTGCAGGTGCAATCAGCCATAGATGAATTTCACATGCTGCTGATTTAAGTCCACAGCAGCAGAAGAGGGCGTATCACCTGGCCAAGTTGACATCTGACCCTAACTATCACATAGCCTTCATCTTGTGATTGTAAAAACCTTGTGACTGGACCCCACTGTACCCCCTTATCCTGTTTTTCAACTTTGGAGTCTTATGATCACAAAAGACAACCCCCACGTTTATTAATGAAGGAACCAGAGTCAACCTGGAACTAATTCAATTCCTAACTATCTTACTAGATGAAGCTGGCCTGCCTGACATGCACAGTAACTTACACCTTGACCTGTAAGGGACCTGTGCCTCATTTTAACACTAAAAATCACACCCATGATCATATTAAGGCTGCCATTTTCTTGCATATGTTCTGTGACTAAGGATACAATCAATGTGTGCATGCACAATAATTAGAGCACCTCTAATTACATCATCTAGAGCCACTGTGCTCATTATCCTAAAATCTGTCCATCTTTTGATACTATAAAACTATCAGAGTTACTGCAGTTCAAGAAGACAGACTTTTTGGCCAATAAGCCATCTACTCTCCTGCCTCCTGCTTAGCAATAAACCCTTTCTCTCTTAGAAACCTTGGTGTCTCACGAATTGGTCATCTGAGTGCACTGGGCAGAGAACCTACCACTTTAGATCAGTATCATTTTGAAGCTATATAATTTGGTACTTCATGGTTCTTATGATTTGGTTCTTTTCAAAATATAAAATGTTCTTATTTATCCCTTTTAATGCTTTTCATCTTGATTTCTGTTTTGTATGACAATATTGTTACATCTGCTTTGTTTTTGTTTACATTTGCCTGATATTATTTTCAATACATTTATTTCCAGTCTTCATTTGTCAAGTTGCTTCAGCTATTCTCTTTTAATAGTATATGGCTGTGGGCGGTTGCCGTGGCTCAGCAGGCAGAGCGCCGACCTGCCGTGCTGGAGGTCTGGAGTTCAATCCCTGGTGCCTCCCGCCCATATGCAAATTAAAAAAAAAAATAGTATATGGCTGAATTTTGCTTATATAGTCCATAGAAGTACATTTGTCTTTCAACAAGTATTGACTCAGTCACATTATTATTAGTATTGATTTATTTAGACATATTTCTGACATCTTATTTGTTTTCTATTTACTAGGCTAGCTATTTTCTTTTTTCTTCCCATTCCTGCTTTTTGTTAATACTGATTAAGTTTGTTTGCTTTATCTTTTTTTCCCTCTACTGCTTAAAACTTAGACATTCCATTTCTGTTCTGGTGGTTACCCTTAAATGTTTAACATACAAACATAAATTTACATTTTCCTAACATCTATACAGTACTCATATTTTCTAACTCCATCTCTAAACAGAAACAGAACTTCAGCAAACTTGTTTTCCTTCCCACCCTCATCCCATATTGATATCATTTGGAATTTTAGTACTAGATTTTTAAAATTTTATAATTAATACATTTTTAGACTAACAATGTTTTACTAATTACTTTCATTACAATTGCCCTATATGTGTGTGTACTGACTATGAATGAATGAAAGAAAAAGTATATTTTTTATTGAGGATTCTACATTGAGTTATTTGTGTGGCATGCATCCAGAACTATTCTGGACACTACCTGTCTCTCTCTAACCCAAGCACCCACATTCACTTGCTTCCACTTGGAGAGTTACCCCATTTTGCTGATGCCAGGCCAAAGAAAGGGTGGATATGGAATAAACAGGCATTAACTAAAGTAACTCCCAGGGAAGTAAACCAAAGAATTACCTCATTCATTTTACCTGGACCACTATCTTCTTCTACTGTATGACCTGAACCACAACTTTCCTCTTCAACCCAATCCTGTTTTCCTCCTTCAGAGATTCCTCGCAGTTTTTGGTCTACTAGGTGCAAGCTTAATATTTTAAAATTTCTTTTCTATTATTTTTAGGGGTAAAGCTAACCAGTATGTGCTCAGACTGCTATACTGAAACTTCTTTCTTTTTTCAGACCCTGAAGTTATACAAATGGGTAATTTAGTATATCGGATAACACCAAAACAAAACAAAAAACAGAAACACCTGTGTCATAAGTACAGTACATTCATTATCTCATTCTTTATGAATATTTAATCTATACTATTAAAAGAGACATACATACATGTGTATCATTTTCTTTTTGTCTGAAGTCAATATTGGCAAATCTTGACTGCTTCACTGAACTTTCTTCTTTTTTATCTAGGTTATTAAACAATATTACTTCAAATCAATTCCAGAGATAGAATTATATGTCATGCCCAATATGTAACCTAACCTTGTAATTTAAAAAAACAAGTGTACATGAGTATTTAAATTAAACTACTGAGTAACAGAATTAATAAATAACTTTTAACTTCACACTATATAATAGTTATTATTATAACTATGAATGTGAAATAAAAACCAACTGAGAAAACTATACCTTTATAAAGGAGAACCAAAAAAGAGTGACGATATTAATGACTGAAAAAAAAATCCAACCCAATAAAATGTAGCTAGTCTAACCTCCTATCCACTGAACTAAACGAATATCATTAACAAAAGTCTACTTACCCACTTCAATCACAAAATATAACTCTCCAAATTAATTTCTAATGTATGATAGGTACTTCCCTGAGTCTCTAGGATTCCAATATTGTTCTTGTTTACACCAAATAACTAAAATTGCTTCTTTTCTATCTCTTCTTCTAACAGTTATTAAAGAAAAGTAAGTTTTCCAATAATAAACAGATATTGTACCTGTAACTCTTGGTTCTGAAAGATGCATTTTTACTGGTCTGGCTAACTTCTGAGATTCATAAGGAAGAAACAGTTGAGTGTTTTGAGGGTTTTTATTCAATACAAGTAAATGTTCGTTGTTTTCAAAAAATCTAAAGAGAAGGATGAATTAAATATTTAGCTAAATAAAAGAATTATATTTTAAGAAAGGGATTATTTAGGTACTATATAATTAAACTCCTCATTTTGCAGACAATGAAACGGAGTTACAGAGATGCTAACAGATGTGCCCAATATTATTAAATTACCTGGCAGTAATATCAGAGCTAAAACATGTTTCTCCTGATTAATTCCAACGTTATTTCTAGTATACCACACTCTCCTCTTTAAAACATAGTAATTTTCAAAGACTTTTTTAAAATAGTAAAAACATTTTAATCAAAAACTTTGTCTACAACTGCTCTCCTCTTGTTCTCTTATAGGGAGAAACTCTTGGAGCAATCGAGGAGAACAGAGAATTTAGAAAGAGACCATACCAAAGAAAAGTCTGTTAGGCTGGTGGCACATTTATCATGATACAATGATATTACATAGATTTTGTGACATTTGAGATATTTGTAGTTTTATAAATTTATTTGATGTGTTTTTTTCTCATTCTAAATTCATCTTGTACTTAATTTTGCATTATTTTTCTTGAAGAGAATTCTAAAAATTGAGTAAGTTTTTGACCCCACAAAACCTGGATAAGCTGCTGAATACTCTATTTTACTGGTTTCCCAAACCTGCCTGAAATTTTGCAGTCATCTTATTAAACTGTACTCATTTTCCCAGTTTGAGAATGCTGTTTTCAAGACCACAACTAATCCAACAGTGTTCATGCTATTCATAATATCTGTTCATCATTTATACATTATATTTTTCATACGTTAAAAAATTTTCACAAAATTAAAAAGGATATATGATATGTATATATGATATATATATATATAGTCATACATATATATATACATATGTATATGTTTTCTTGAGCATGTAAAGACACACAAATAATTGTTTATGGTGCTCTCTGGAGGGAGACAATGGACAGAAATTAGAGGAGGAATTACTTTCATTGTATTTCCCCTTCTTCATTGTTCAATATTTTCATTTTTTTGTATTGTTTTTCAATTCAATTCAATTTTTCTTCTTTTTAAGAAACTTTGTCTACAAATAGCATATTTTAATTTCAAATTTAGGTTCAAATTTAAAAATAAACATTCAGAAGTAAATCAAACTAGCATAATTAATGTTCATTAACAATGGTATAGTAATCATAAATGGGTCAAGTTTTTCACTGGAAGAATAATTTCACAGAAATGTTCCTAAATTAAAGAAAGAGAATAAACACTATCAAAATATATTTTGAGTAAAAACATCAAAATAGTTAAATAAGTTCCCCTCAAATAAAGTAAAATTCTATATATTGACCCATTTTTTCATTCAGTTTCATTATAAAATTACTGTGGATGTGAGACATGGGAGTGGGTGAATCAAGAAAATAACATCCAGAGAAGTGGAATCAGGGAAATTAACTTAAGAGAGGAGGGTGTTGAAATCAGGATAAGAGTAATCAATGGACCGTGAGGAGAGGAATTCATGAAGAATTTAAAAGGTTATAGGCAGAAAGAGAAAAAGTAAGAAGTTTATCAGGAACTGCAATAGTAATGCAACTTTTTCTGTCACACACTAACAGGCAAAATCAATCTTTTTCTTTTTAATACCTCCATCATCTTTTCTGCCACCATTGATGAATAAAAGAAAAGGAAATACATGATATCACAATTCAGTAGCACCTTTTGGCTCATCTTTCATTCTCTATTGCAAAGGAAGAACTGGTGACAATGGTAAAAAGGTAAATTCATTTCTGTTCCCACCATCATTTCTCCTGTTTTACTCCTATTGCTGATCCATCATGGAAAACTAAACAGAATGTACAACTGGCCGTTTGTAGAAAAGTTGATGTGCTGCTGCTACCCAATTTCTCTCTACACATTATCCTTGGCCTTACTAAACAAAAAGCAGATTTCAATGTTAGTTCATAATACTTAAACATATAAATTTAACATTTTCATCAGAAATGAGTGGAAAATAATCTGCACAAAAAATTGTTTCGTTACTGTGTAAATATTAGAAGCTTGGAATAAAGTACAGAATCAAACTTTTAGACCCAGAATATCTATCTATTCAGATAAAATCCAATTTTAAAATTTACCTATGTCTTTCTTTCAATTCTTTTCCCTTTTCTATGTTTTTATTCTTTTCTTCCAGAGTCTCTGAAAGATTCTTAGTTTCATAAAGTCTTGCAATCTGCTAAAAAAAAAAAGACAAAACAAAACAAAATGATTACCTGAAAAATGTATTTTTGGTAGCATTAGTCATCTTTCATTGAAAGTTGTTAAGAAAAGAATCAAAATTAACAATAAATCATACCCCTTTTACTTTTCCTTACAACTCCATCAGCAAATCTAGATTTCAATGAAATTTATTTTCTCTTAAAAAAAGAAAAGTTGGACATAAAGTACACACTGATTCCTTTCTTAGGGACATAGTTATAATTTATTTTAAAGAAAATGGTATCCACGTTCTTCTCATTACTAAAAATAGCATTACTATTATGTTAGTACCTCATGCCTATGAATAATAAATATAGAATCTTTAATGCAATTTTCAAAAAAAATTTGAAAGGTATTATATTGAATTCTTTCTCACCTTTTGCAAATGACTTTGATGGGCTCTCATACCTGAGTGAATGAAAGCCACTACAATTCAATGGATGACACTAAAATGTATTCAAGAAAAAATACTAAAATGTATTCTTCTTTCCTGAAGGCCAAACTAGTTCTAAACTAGCTCAGAAAAGATTATAATGTACAGTATTAAATTTGTCAAGATTAAATTCTTTATACCACTTACTGCCTTTGTTCCCTTTTCTGCCAACACTGTTGTAGCTCTTTTCATGTCTTTAAACTCCTGCTCTTCTTTTTTTCAGTGTCTATAAACTTCTGTTCTTAAACTAGATCTTCTTCATTTTCCTTCCTTAGCCACCCTACCCTCCAAAAAAAGTTAAACCATTCCTTGAAACTCAGAGTTGAAAATACTCAGAATATCAAACATTTTGGCTCTAAAGGTACTCTGAAGCAAATAAATTATCATAACTAGCTTTCCACTGAAATAGTCTCAGTATAATTTAAAAAGAACATATCTTTCTAGGACTGACCAATTTCACTAGAAATTATAAGCAAATCCACTATTTTTCACTCAAGAGAATACTTAAAATCAGTCCTTTGAATTGAGCCCCTTCAATGTATCAAACGAGTCCTGCTGATAATTACTTAGTGATAACTTTAAAACATTTTGTTTTTATTTCAAAGATAGTGACTGAAACTGAATTTAAAACAAACTCATAGAAAAAAAAATCATTGAGTGCTGTGATGGTCAATTTCACGTGTCAGCTTGACTAGCATAAGGTAGGCATCCAGCTGTTTGGTCAAATGAGCACTGGTCTAATTGTTACTATGAGGGTATTAAATGGATTTGCATCTATAATAAATTAATTGCATCTATGGCTGATTACATCTACAATCAACAAAGGAGATGCCCTCAACAATGTAGGGCATCTCCTCATTCAATCAGATGGTAGTCCTAAAAGCCAACACTGAGAATTTCAGAAGTCAGAATGAATTTCTGCCTCTATTTCAGCCAGCCAGCTTCCCCTAGGGAATTCAACTGCACCTTTATAGGAATTTCCAACTTGTGGCCTTCCCTTTGGAATTTGGATTTGCAAGCCCCCACAGTCCTATGTGCCAATTCCTATAAGTCTCTTAGTAAACACAAAGAGAGATAAATTTTTTTCAAAATTTTTAACTTCACAAATTTAAGCCTTAAGCCTTTCTTCAAGTTTAGGCTCTCTTGAAAATAGTACTTTTAAGACTGCCAACTAATATACATTTATATATATATATTAGAAATATATAACAAAATATATACCTGGTTTAAATAATTAATGTCTACTTCCACTTCATCTACTTCTTTCTTCAATTCAGATGAACTTTTGGTAAAATTGTTGGCATGTATAAGAATATCTTGTGTTTTACGTCTCAAATCAACTCTTTAATGTTAAGGAACTGTTATGCAAGTAAATTTTACATTTATAACGTACTATATCAAAAATAATTAATGTTATGTAACATTATTTATATGTATGTTCTATTAAACAATAATTTGTTGTATATTGAGCTTAAAAATAACACTTGATCCAATACATATGTTAGGATTATTTTCTTTCAGTTAAATATTTTTACAGGGTGGTTTTTTGTTTTTGCCTTTTTAGCCTGTTTATAATGTCATTATCAATTCACGTCTAAATTTCTTATGTTCCCATTATCTATGGGTACCAAAGTCAACGTTAAAAATCTACCCAATTTCCCTTTTCTCACTCCATAAAATTCACTAGCGCACTCTTCAGGATTCAGAAAAGGGATAGATGTCTCATCTGGATTTTCTGCTTGAACTGGATTTATACCCGATTACAAGCGGATAATGTGTCAGTTATTTACAGACATCCTGCATGGTTATTAACTTATACAATTTCCTAAGTTACTCTAAAATCCATTTAGGATAACTGAAAAATTAATAGACTAGTGGTAGTAAACATGAACTCTAAAGGAAATTTGCCAGATTTTTCCTATCCTGCCTTAAAAAATATGATCTAAAGTTAAGACACAAAATTTCAGGTAAATATTATCTATAACACCATTATTATTGTCAAAATTATTTATTTAAATTTTAAAAGGATATTTAAATGCTAATCTTTGATTTGCTGTCAAAATTATTTAATTTTTAGATATAGTTAAATCTTAATCCTTAATTTCCCTTCCTCCATTCATCTCGTTTGTCATGCAACCTTAAATTTCATTGCAACCTTAAATTTCATCCTATCCTCCATCCCTCTCTAAATTCCTGCTATACTTTCTACATCTACCAACCTCTGTCCCTTACTACTTAGAAGTCAAAGCACAGATGAGCAGCAAATTGATAACTAAGAATAGAATAGGCTAAAATCAAAACATAGAGTGAGCAAATAGCAGAGGAGATAAAAGGGTAATTTAGGAAGAAACAGGCAGGAAGCAAACGTACAATGCAGGGATAAAGAAGATAAAGTTTCCTATCTGATAGAAAAGCATATGAAGGATCATAGAGGATTAAAGTTCCAAGTTCATCATCAGAGAAGATCTCCCTGACAAACAGGCAATACTTAAACCAATTAAAAGTTAATAAGGCATTTATTATAGTGTCACTATATTATAATTATTTGTTTATATGTCTATCTCTCCTACTAAAATTTGAGCTCCTTGGAAGAAAGTTCTGTGTCTTCTTCAGTAGTGAATGGCACGAAGTAGGCACCCAATGAATTTCTATAGATGAATGAATAATTGGGACCCCTACCACCATCTATCTTAACAAGTAACAATCTATTTAACTGTAACTCTTTCTCTGGTCACACAGAGCAAGATGACTCTGTCATTGGTTTAGTAGCTATGAGATGCCACTAAAAGCGAAATACATGTATCATTTTATTCTCACTAAAACTGCCTGCTTCTGATCACCTGGACATAAACGAAAACTAGTTCCAGATGACCTCTAAGGTAAACTCTAAACTTTTAATGAAAAAAAATCCATGTGATTCTCACCAGAGAAACACAGTAACAATTAAAATGTAAAAATAATACTTATCTAATGAAAATTCTAAGTAGAAATAGTATCGTGGATACATGTGTAATGTCCATTTAATAAGTGATGGAAAGGGAGCAGGCACTGAAAAACAAAGTCATATTTTAGAATGATTTGTTACATTCTTTTCACGACTAAGATACCATTATTAAAATAATATAGCAAAAATATTGATACCTAAAAATTCCATGAAAATAGTTTCATTCATTTTTAGTTGCTCAGTACATGCCAACACTCTGTTTCTAATTTCTTCATGTTCTGTTTTCTTCTCATAATATTCATGTGAAAAACGTTTTTCTGAATATTTTAGTTGGTATTGCTTCAAAACATCTTTATATTGGTACACATAATCATGATACATTTTTCTGTTAAAATTAAAAGAAATGATGTCTATATAACAAAGTGTATCTAAAAGCTTTGTAAATATCACTTGTAAAACTCTACTAAATTAAACATAAAAGACAAGACAAATATCTACTACTTCTATCAATTCTGCCTGCCCTTCAATTTTTCCTAACTCCATCCATCACACTTCTCTGCGCTCTTCTTTTTGTCCACGACCTGAGTTATTACCTTTTTAATCCTCTTCAATTTACCGTCCACCCTCACCATTCTAATGAAACTGCTCTTCCCAAGGCCACTAGTGATCTAATTTGTACAATTCAAGGATTGCTTTTTAGTACTCATTCTAACTGACAGCACAGAATCTGGTTCTTTGGATCACTTATTCTTTGAACCTCTATCCTCTTATTCCTTGGGTTCTGAGACTTTACTTTCCCCAGCTCAGCCACCTCTGTGACCATACCTTTTAAGTCTCCTTCAATTTTCTAAGCTAAAATTATCACATGAAGTCATACTCTATGTTAGAGCTCTGGGTTCACAATCACTCATGCATACTCAAGAACTATTTTATGAAGAATATTTCAACACCATTTGGAACTCCTTTTGTCCAGCTCTCATACTGAGGTGGAGCGGTCATCTATATAGCCACAAATATTCATGAGACTGTTAATTCTTAAAAGAGGATATTAACCCTGCCTTCTCATTTGGTCTATGCTTGTGATCTTCAACAGTAGTCAACAAACTATGGCCTGGGCCAAATCCAGCCTGTCACCTGTTTTTGTATGGCCCATGAGCTAAGAATGGTTTACACATTTAAAAATGATTAGAGAAAAAAAAATCAAAACAGTAATATTTCATGACACATTAAAATTACATGAAATTCAAATTTCAAAGTCTATAAGAAAAGTTTTGTTGGAACACAGTTCATTCCCTTAAAAATTGTCTAAAGCTGCTTCTATGCCACAATAGCAGATTTGAGTAGTTATGACAGAGACAGTAGAGTCCACAAAGCCTAAAATATTTACTATATGGTACTTAACAAAACAAGTTTGCTGACCCCTTAATTGACAACAATGAAAATGTTCAATCCAGGTTCTTCAAAGAAAATACATGCTTGAAACCTCTTTTTATTCAATTTTTATCAAATACTTCGTTTCAAGAAATATTTACAAAAATTTTCAGAAAAATTTATGTTCCTTATGTTCCTCAAGATTTTCTAATTTTACCTCTTGGATTAAGCCATACTATATGAGGAACTTATTAGAAGATACTGTAATGATTATCTCACCTTAGCAGATGAGAAAAGAAGAGCAAGTTTTCATAAACTGATAAGAAGAAAAGGATAAGAGCCTTGCACTGTTCAGCAAGTCTGAATTTTAAGAATGTTTTAATTTCTTTTTTTTACATGGGCAGGCACTGGAACTCAAACCCGGGTCCTCTGGCATGGCAGGCAAGCATTCTTGCCTGTTGAGCAACCGTGGCCTACCCAGAATGTTTTAATTTCTTAGTATTACAAAACTCTGCCCCTTTAACAAGGTAAAGCAGTTGAGGCCAAAACAATCAAGGTACTATTTCTCAAAAGGCATATTTGCTAATTAAGTTCTCCTCCCCAACCTCCCTCCTCAACTTAACAACTTAAGGAAATGGTGTGAGTAGGGGAGAAATACCCATGAGAAGACTGAGCCTGGGTCACCAGTTTCAAGTGAGATTAGCATACTACCCCAAGTGAGACTAGCATACTAGGCCCATTCTATTCACATTGTATATTCACATCTACTCTTCTAATACATTCCATATAAGAACTTTGGCAGAGTTCAACATAGCCAACTCTTAATTCAAGAAAAACCATCATTATCCTATCTGTTGCCAGTAATACCACTCCCAGTGAAAGCCTGAAATAGGGATGTGAGATTAGCAGAGGCAAATAACTGGTGCCTCTACGTCCTTCATTACCCATGACACCAATAAATAACACTTTTCCTTTTACAAATTGAGTCATCAATTCAATCAACTTGTGTGACTGGTTCAGGGAAGATTTAAATAGATGTTTTCACATTCATATCTCTGACTGGCTCAGAGAAATCATCCACAACATATGAAGTGCCTATTTGGTCTGGACTGGTTTGTGTTAGCCCCTTAAAGAATCATTTTTATGAAATAATTTCATACAGCCATGGCTTGCACTGAGATATATTATAAGAAACAGTTATTTGGGGGAGACCATCACAGATACTGACTACCATGTTGAACAATTTCCCCTTTATGAGCATAAAGGGATAAATTTCTTTCAAGTCTCAGTGCTAGAAAAAAAACTGCTTATCCTAAACAATTGAACTTTTTTAAAAATGAATATTCTGAATCTCATTCTGGTCACATTTTCTCAATGTTTTAAAACTAGGAATTTCAAAGCCTAATGTGCCCTTATCTAACAATGTGCAAGACCATGTAGTAAGAATTTCTAAGTTGACCAAAAACTTCATCTCCCTTACTTCCCTGTCAGTTTGATTCGTATAGCTAATTACTTTGTAATACTATGTTATTATATATTTGCACTAATAATTTCAAAGTATTTTGGGAATGAAGCAGGTCTATAAATAATAACATATAACAGTCTCCTTCACTGATTCCACCCTCTCCTAATCTTTGAATGATGTACCCTACCTAGCGTTCTCCTTATTTTACTCCATATAGTGTACTGGGCTATCTTATCCATTTCTATGATTTTGAAGGCCAATGAAATCCAAATCTATACCTTCAGTCCCTATCTTCTCTTAAGACCCACTCCTGAATATAAAGATGACTGCATTCTAGATTGCATGTGCTTTTAAATTAAAATATTAAAATATACTGTTATCATCCAATTATGTTAAAAATAAAGTCAGTTTTTTTTAATTAGGTGAAATTTTTGTTATTTAATGTGTTCGTAGTCCCTCATTTACTTGTTTCATTAAACTCACTAATTATATTTAGTCCCCATGTGATTATATACACTATAAAATAAATCTACACAATTATCAGTGTTTGTCTATTAAAACACAACCCTCCACTACATTTGCAAAGTCCAAAAAACTGAATTTTGATATAAAATGTCCTAAAAAGTTAACCCCCAGGGCAGGCAATGGTACCTTAGAGGGCAGGCAACAGTGGCTCAGTGGCAGAGTTCTCACCTGCCATGCCAGAGACCCGGGTTTGGTTCCCGGTGCCTGCCCATGTGAAAACAAAGAAAAGCTAACCCCAAAAGTTTTTAAAAAGCTAATTCTACAGCTAAGTATTCCCCCAGATGTTTACCTACAACAATTCATCATAACGAGAAGTCAGTGAAGCACTGTGCTTTAATAAATACTACTAAGAGATTATATCTAAACATAGCCAGGGTTAACAGAGCTTTACTACAAACAATTAGATCTCTAAAGACAATCAAAGAATCCAAAATATTGTACTCATCAAAAAAATACAAAACTTCTTCAGTATACAAAATTTCTACCTTTTTCAATGAACATTCTTATGAAGCATAATGATCCATAAATACTAAATTAAAAAACTGATATGCTTAAATTAATATATGTATTGTACTTGTCTTTTTCAGTAGTTTGTTGACAAATAGCAAACTGTTCCTGCATATAATCTTCATGCTTATGAAAAACATCACATGTTGGCTTCCAGCTATGGAAAAAAAATCATATTTTATTAGCATCTCAGAATGATAAATTGACAGATATATGACAGAAATAATACATTTAACCATTTAAAAATAAATATTTATCCTTCTAGAGAAAATAAACTTATATCAAGAAAAATATTCTTATCTCCCATTAACAACCATGTCCAACATTCATGAACTTACAATAAGCTCAAATATCAATTAATTTTTACAGAGAATCTGTTTTGGAATGATGACTAGGGAAGGAGGAAATATGGCATGGCTGTTGCTCTGGCATTTTTACCATACACTGCAATACTCTAACATCAGCCTTTCTTCATTATATTTCTAAGATGGGCCAAGAAATTCTTTTGGAGTAAGTATTCAAAGAGCTAAGACAGGAATTAAGAGAATCTTCTTTCTCTTTTGAAACATAGAAAAGCATGTTATTATACCCTCCTGAGCTAGAAAGAAAAAGTCCAGGCCCATATAATAAGAATAAAAACAAATATTCATCCTGTACATTTTGTTTCTTACAGAACTTTTTAAAAGTTCACCAATATGAAAAATTTTAAATTAACATACTCTATGGCACTTTCTAAGTATTACAACAAATGTTTCCTCCAGGCTTTTATCTGATCTTTATTTCAATTCAAAAAATATACAGATTAGGAAGGAAGAAATAAAAGTGTCTTTGTTTGTATATAATGTGACTGCATGTAGAAAATCTTAAAGAACTGACTAAAAAAAAAAAAAACAAAAACCTCCTGGAACTAATAAATTTTTATAGCCAGGCTGCAACATACAAGGTTAATATAAAAAATTATTTGCTTCCTACATACTGGCAATGAACAAGTGGAATTTGAAATGAAAAACATATTACTTACATGAGTACCAAAAAATGAATCTCTAGGGAACCCTAGCTAATACACTAGGTATAAACCTAACAAAAAGGCACAAGATTTAAATGAAGAAAACTACACTCATATAATTCTGATGAAAGAAATCAAAGAGGATCTAAATAAACAGAGAGACAGTCCATGTTCTTGAATAGGGAGATTCATTATTAAGGTGTCAATTATTTTCAACTTAATTTAAACATGCAATGCAATCCCAATCAAAATCTCAGCAAGTTATTTTGTGGATATCACAACTTGTGGATATGAAGAAGTTAATTCTAAAGTTTACGTGGGAGAAGGCAAAAGACCCAGAATAGAACAACAAAGTCAGAGGACTGACCCTACTTGACTTTAAGACCTACTATAAGGCTACAATGATCAAGACAGCTTGGTACTGGCCAAAGAATAGGTAAATAGATCAATGGAACAGAAAAGAGAGCCCAGAAATAGATCCATGCAAATTGAGTCAATCTTTGATAAAGGAGAAAGGGTAATTGAATGGAGAAAGGATAGTCTTTAACAAATGGCACAGGAACAGCTGGATATCTTCATGCAAAAAAATGAATCTAGACACAAATGTTACACTCTTCAAAACAATTAACTCAAAATGTAACAAAGACCAATGCCAAACACAAAACCATAAAGCTTCTAGAAGATAATATAAGAGAAAATCTAGTTGCCTTGGGTTTGACCATTTCTTAGATACAACACCAAAAGCACAATCAATGAAAGAAACAATTGATAATTTGGACTTCATTAAAATTAAAAACTTCTGCTCTGCAAAAGACATTGTTAAGAATATGAAAGGACAAGCCAATGATGAAGTCAAAAATATTTTGACTACTGACCATTTTTTGCAAAAAAAAAAAAATTGCAAAATACATTTCTGACAAAGGATTTGTATCCATATATAAAGAACTCTTCAAACTCAACAATAAGAAAACAAACAGCTCAATTTAAAAACAGGAAAAATATCTGAGCAGACACTACACCAAAAAACGTATACAAATAATAAATAACACACGAAAAGATGCTTAATATTATACATCATTAGGGAATTGCCAATTAAAACAATACTAAGATACTTACTACGCATCTATGAGAATGGCTAAAATCTTAAACACTGACAAAACCAAATGCTGACAAAAATGTGGAGCAAAAAGAACATTCATTCTTGCTGATGGGAATGCAAAATGGTTGCATCCACTTTAGAGGACAGTCTAGCAGTTTCTTACAAAGCTAAACATAGCCTTACCATACAATCC
Organism: Myrmecophaga tridactyla; assembly: GCA_004026745.1. Lineage (NCBI taxonomy): Eukaryota > Metazoa > Chordata > Mammalia > Pilosa > Myrmecophagidae > Myrmecophaga > Myrmecophaga tridactyla. The sequence goes on along the minus strand of PVIY010007467.1, from coordinate 9,065 downwards.
AGCAATAATCCTGATACTAGGTATTTACCCATATGAGTTGAAAACGTGTCCACACAAAAACCTGCACATCATGTTTATACAGCTTTATTCATAATTGCCCCAAGCTAGAAGTTACCAAGATGTCCTTTAATAAATGAATGGATAAACAAAATGTGATACATGCATTCAATGGAGTATTATTCAGCAATGCAAGAAAGGAGCTATCAAGCCATGAAAAGTCATGGAAGAACCTTAAATGTATATTGTTAAGTGAACAAAGCCAGTATAGAATGGCTACACACTATATGATTCCAACTATATGACATTAAGGAAAAGGCAAAACTATAGAGACAGTACAAAGAAAAAGATCAGGGGTTGCCAGCGCTTCAAAGGGATGAGGAAAGGAATGAATAGGTGGCACACAGCACATTTCTAGGGAAGGGATACTATTCTTTATAGTACTATAATGGTGCATTATGCATTTGTCAAAAAGCATAGGGCTATACAAAGAATGAACCCTAATGTAAACTTTAGTTAAAAATAATCTATCTGTATTGGTTTATTAATTATAACAAATATGCCATGCAAATGCAAGATATTAATAACTATTATTTTAACACATTGCTTCAAATTTTACTACATATATTTTAACATAGTTGAGATCATATTCATATAACACCAAATTCTTTTATCACTTACTTTTAAATTATACGCATTTTCCTTGTCACCAAGAAGTCACTATATAGATTTTAATGGATACATAATATTCTGTAAATTATTCAATCATTCCCATATTGTTAGCCATTTGTGCTTAATCTAAGTTTTTCCATTATAAACAGGATTTGTACTTAACTACTTGTCTGAATTTCTATTTCCTTAGAAAATATTCCCCAAAATGTAATAACAAGGTCAAAGGTTATATGTACACTCTTTTAAAAATCTATAATACATGTTCACCGAGAAGATATTCACTGCAAGCATTCTGATGTACATCCTTCTAGATTTTTCTAATTATATATAAACATACAATGACCAAGTTGGGTTCATACTATGAATATTGTTTTATAACCTCCCTTGTTCAATCTGTAATATCCTGCTAACATTTTTCCATGTCAAGAAATATATACTTATTTCATAATTTTATTGGCTACCTAGTGTTTATTTATATGGGTATAGAAAATTTCATTAACCAAAATTCATTCATTTAATCACCTAATTAGAATTGCTTCCAATGTTTTGCTATCATGAAAAAGGTTGAGACAAATATCTTTTTGTACACTATATCTTTGAGAGAATACCTAATTATTCTTTACAAATAATTCAGACATGGAATAGCTTAACGAAAAGCCCTGCTTATTTTTAAAGCTTTTTAAAAAAATATACTAAAATGTCACCCAAAAGGTTTATACCAGTATATACTCCTACAGTTTATGAGAGAGTTAATTTTCTTATTACCTGGCTAACATTGTCTTTTTTTTAATCTTTAAAAACTTGAAGGCATGAAAAAAAAAAGACAGTTCATTGTTGCTTTAATTTGGCTCTCTTTGATGATTAATAAGACTGAACAGTTGTTCGATCTAAATTTTTAGATTTAGTATTCCTTCACTTTGTTATTTATCTGTTTTACCTTCTTTGTTCATTTTTAATGGGGTCTTTGTCTTATTTCCACAAGTATTTTATATATTTTTTAAAAATAACCTTTATCTGACATTTTTTCCTAGCTTATCACTTATCTTTAATAGTCATTATGAGGCATTTTTCTTTTTACTTGTAGGTAGTCGCATTTATCCAACTTTTCCTCTGTTGTTTGTACCTTTCGTGACATACATACAAAACCTTCTCCCAAATATTATATAGTTATCTATGTACTCTTGTACTTTCATGGATTCATATTTTACATTTAAATCTCTTAATCAGCAAGCTGAAATCATGAACTGTTGTCTTTATGAATTTAAATATATTAAAATCAACAAAACGTACTAACTGTCTTCAGAACCCACCAAAGATTATTAAGCTTATATAAAACATATCTAAGACACAGGGTATTTCTAAGGGAAAACGATCATTTTCCTAGACCCACTGCAAAACCTACTACAGTAAAATATAAGATCAAAATAACAAGAAATATTCAAACATAGTTGTTTGCCTATATCAGACTGCCAAAAAAATTAAACATTGATAATTCCAGTGTTGGCAAGGTTGTGAGTAGGAACTCTCAAACATTGTTACTGGGGGTATAAATTTGTATAAACTTTTGGAGAGCAGTTTGGCATTATCTCTCAAATTTTTAAAAATGCATACTCTTTGATCTAGCCATTTTACTTCTAGGATTCTATTCTATAGCAACAGATGTATAAATGTGGAAGGGTACATGTACATGCTAATTATAGTAGGGAAAAACTGGAAACAACCTAAATGTCCATCAATAGGGGAATGTTTAAATACCTTAAAATACATCAGCAGTATAAAATACTAAGGAACTATTAAAAACAATGAAGATCTATTCAACATTAGATGCACTGTACAATTTCCATTACATATTGCTAAATTTAAAAGGCAAGATATAGAAAAAGTACAGTATGACCCCATTTTTTTTAAAGAAAAAGAAAGGTAGATAGATGTGTAGATATGTATATGTAATAATTATGTTGAATATTTATTGGAAAGATTCGGAAGGATACTCATCAAACTGTTAAGAGTGATTACTTATGAGGAAGGAGAACAGGGCAGGGGGTGGGAGTAGCAAGAAAGGAAAAACGTTTGCTATATACATTTGTGCATGGTTTGAATTTTTATACTAGATATGTTACTTTCATAATTTAAAAAAAATCAGTAAAAAGTAATAACGGGGAAAACCAAGAAGGCTTATATTTTTGAATAACAAAATATTTTAAAACAAATAGGAATCTTAAGTATAGTACTTAATACAATAGATAAAATTAAGTACAGAAAACCAACACATTTTATAAGAATTTGCAATAAACAAAGTTAATTCTGTTCACAATGACTTTATTATAAAATGCTTAATTTCTTATAATAGACATACTGAATACTTTCATTTTTAAAGCTACTAATTTTAGACTGGATCCCTTTACACAAAAATAAGAAAAATCAAAGTTGGAAATTATTTCAAATTAATATAATAAGAATTTTATATAGTGAGCCAACTGAAAACTCTGTATTTAGAGTAAGTGGATCTAAATTAGTGAGATCTTATATAGCCCTTCTATTTTTCTTTTGAACCTCCTGAGATCCTTTTCTACAGTGGCATGTAACCAGGTGATTTAAGACTTGAGCCATCATTTTGCTAATATAGAATACTACTTCAAAGCAACAGCATCTTCACTTATAAACTAAGAAACCTTGAATTAAAGAATCTAGTAGCAATTAATGAAAGTTAATTTATTTTAAATACTCACTTACTACAGGTGTCTTTGATCTCCTTACTATGTCTGCAGTAATGATCAATTTCCTCATCCGTTGTATTTATATTTTCATGTATCTTACAAATCGTTGCTTTGTTTTCTTTAATATCTTCCAAGCATTCTCGAAAGAAGAAATGTTTATTAAGACAGAAGCCAAATTCAGAAAAAAACAAATACAGTAGAGAAAAGGGGAACAGCAAGTCCCCTAAACAGAGCAGAGCCAGAGAACGGAGAAGCGGAGACCCAGGACAGGCTTGAGCCTAGACTGAGAAGCTAAGAAGGATTTCTGTTTGGGACTGAACGGAAATAAACGATTCCTGTCTCTGATCTTTAACATCAAAGGGTTAGATGATGTGTTATCTAAGATCAGCGTTTCATGCTACGAGTTCAAATAAACAACATTCAGTCATTTATGACACTAATAACAGACTTTTATTATCGACCAATGTTAAATGTCTATTCATCAATTCCATATCAATTATTTACAGCATAGTCAACGCACTTATTTCTTTGTGGTGGGTGAGCAAAGATGACAGGAAAAGTGTGCCATCATTTCTCAAAAAATTAAAATAAATTCTTAATACTCAGTATTCCATTTTTTTTATTGCAGGAAAGATAACCAAATTCTACTTTTTCAGAACCGTTAAGAAATTAACAGTTTTCTTTTCTTCTGACAGCTTTTATGTCAGATCCTAAAAACAGTGTATGTATGTCGTTTGCCTTGCTGTTTCATTCATAGTATTTTTCAGAATTCTTATTCCTTGAAATGCAGCATCCATTAATCTTGACCCCTAATTTCTCGTGGATTTTACAGAGACGAAACATTTTCACTCGGATACTTGAAATAACTAGTGATGTTTGAGGAAATAATAACACATTGTCAGCTGCACTTACAGAGCCATTTCTGCTTAAAGCAAAATTCTTCAACACAAAATAATTAAACGCTGAATACGAAAATTTGCTATCCAAAAACTGTAGTTAAATCACAGGATTTCACCTCTGGCAATCAGAATAGCTGATTATTAATCACTCGACAGAACTGACACAAAAGTTATGTCCACAAATTGCCCTGAGCAAGGCAGGGCAACTGGATATCACCTTAAATGCCAGGAAAAAAATTTAAAAAGACAAGCATTTTTATCAGACACTTACTATTAATTCGCTGAATCATATCTTCTTTAGCGCGTATGTCTTGCTCATACTGGAAAACTAAAATAAACAGTTCTTCTGCAACTTCACTGCATTTTTAAAGGTGTCAAATTATAATGCAAATAGTAACCTATTTTTTGTTCTCATTTTATACCTACCAAATTCTAGCAAAAACCTGTCCAAACTGACAAACAGGCTGTCATTCATCTTGGACACTGTCTTTAAGAAAAAGAAAGGCACTGATAAGGAAGGAGCTCCTGAAATCCTATACTTAACAGCGTAGATTCACACCCCTTTGAATACAGCTCTTCACAGGAAAGCGGGCGGCGCAGCACCCAGCGAGGAGACACCCTTGCGCGTGGGACTGTAACCAGGCTTGGAGTCTTCCGGGCCCACAGATACCCAGATTTCGCCCCTAAAATAAACATTATCTCTAAATTATTCCCCTAAGCAGTTACACCCTTCCCGACGAGCATCCTACTCCGCGCGGCAAGATCCCCACACAGGGCGACGCGACACCTGACAGCGAAGCGAAGCCTGGAGGACCCGCGCAGCTTACGCCCACCAATGTATTTATCCCCAGGAATCACAAAAAGTGGAGGTTTTCACACAACCGCCAACCCGCGCTACAAAACAGGCCCGGCGTCCCCATCCTGCGTGGCCCGCAGACCCAGGGAGCCCCTCTCGGGCGTTTCTAGGCGGGAAATCCCCCCCACCGCCGCCCTCCTCCTCACAGCCTCACCGCGCTCCCTCGCCGAGGCCGCCCCTCACGCGCCGCTCTCGGGGCCCACCGCGGGGTGGCGGGGGCGCGAGCCGAGGGGACGCGCCCGACCGCCCGCAGAACGCGGCCCCCTAGTCCCCTCAGGACCGCCTGCCCAAGGAGGGGAACAACCGCGGCCCACACGTCTCTTCCCGCCCTCCTCGGCCGCACCTCCACAGCCCCAAGGTCCGCGCCTCGCGTCGTCCCAGGCTCCAATCACGCTCCCGCGCGCCCAGGCCCGGACCGCGAAGCCTCACGCGCGGCGGCGGGAGCCCCGCCCCCCGGCACCAGCCCCGCCCCTGGAGCCGCTCCCGCCCCCACCCCACCCCCCGGCACCAGCCCCGCCCCGCCCAGCCCAGCCCAGCCCCGCCCAGCCCCGCGGGGAGATGGGGAGAGCGGCAATCACTACTTCCTTGGCGGGAGGAACTTGAACTAGGCACCGTAAAATCGAAGTGAGCGCTAGAGACAGAGAGTTGTTCTAAAGGGAGGAGGAGGGGACATGCCAAGGACTCTCCCGTGGCCTTAAAGATAAGTGTTTTTGTTTTTTAAGACTAATTCCATTTGTAATATAACATGAAATTTTTTTTTTTTTTTTTTTTTTTTTTTTGCACGGGTAGGCACCAGGTGCTCAACCCGGGTTTCCGGCGTGGCAGGCAAGAACTCTGCCTGCTGAGCCACCGTGGCCCGGCCAACTTTTGAAAATAGTTTGCACAGCAGCAATAAAAATTGATATTTGCCTCAGTGTGACAGGAATATACACCCTTAGCTCTATTATCAAAATTCAATTTTGAATCAGCATTTTCCAAATATTTTTGAAACTCAAGCATAAGAATTCAAACACATTTATTTAAACGTTTTGATGCTCATTTGTTCGGTTCCAAATAAAGATCCAAACTGAAATTAAAAGTGGAGAAAAAATAATTTAAACAAATAGTCCCGCAAATTACTTCAATTATTGGTATATTTCGGATGGAAATGCTTTTAATCAAATGATCCAAATAATTGCCTCAATTCACCATAACCTAAATTTTTTGCAGATTATTAAAAAAAAACTTTCAGAAAAATTTCTTACTTAAGTGCCTCAGATCAGATATGCATAGCTACGTTTAATATAACATGAAGTAATGTTCACTAGTTAGAATCAATGATGGTGAGCCATCAAAGCTAATGTAAGTTTTGGTGATGTAAGAGATTTAGCAGATCTATTCTTATTGTACTTCTTGGTATATGTTTATTGAGTACCCCTCTTTAAGAAGACAAGAGAGAATGAATATGAAAAGCAAAGTTTTTCAGTCTTGCTGACACTGCAGTGCTATAACTGTCAAGAAAACTTGATAGGTCAAAAGAGTTGATTAACTTCAACTCAGCAGTACATTTTCTCATGGAGATTTGTGAAAATTTAGAAACACCATCTTACAGAGACCAGAAATTCAATTAGCACTTACATTCAGATTTATACATATCCTAATTATACTCACAAAAACATACCTGAGATCTATCACCATCACCACTATCTATTCCATTCCAAAAATCTATTCAGGAAAAGCAATGAAGATGCTCCATCTACTGGATAATCTTAAATAAATCCCTCCCCCCACTCCCAAAGAAATGCAGTGCTGCATTAGAAAAATTATAGAAGCTTGACTCAGGTAAACTTTATCCTTAGGTGAATTCTATTGCTTCTATTCACTTGGATCCTTTCCGTCAACTTTAAATATGGTCAAATCTCTCTCAGTTAAAAAGGAGAAGGAGGAGGAGGAGATGGCAGAGGAGGAGAAAGAAGAAAAGAGAAAAAAGAGGGAAGGAAAAAAGTCTACATTCACACTGTCTCTATTTCCTCTCCTCCTTTTCATTTCTGACCTTATTCCAATCTGCCTTCCATCCCAACACTCCATAAAAATTGCTCTTATTGAAGATGACAGTGACATCATGTCACTAAATACAAGGAATATGTTTCAGCCCTTACCTGCCCTCTCAGCAGTATTCAACAGTCTCCATCATCCCTCCTTCTTAAAACGCTCTTCTCCCTTGGCTTCTAAGAGATGGTAATTACCTGTTTGTTAGTTGTTGTTGTTTCCCTCTCTCTAATAAAATCACTATCTCCTTGTTCAGGCTCCTCCTCTCCTACTCATCCATTAAATGTTATAGGTGCCTCAGACTCAATCCTTGGCCACCTTCTCATCCTGTACTCTACCGTTAAGGGATCTCATCCAAGGCCTGACTTCCAAAACCACCACTGCACAGATGACTAGCAAATATTTACCTCCAGCCCAGACCTCTGATGCAAATACAAATCCTTAGTTACAAACAACAGAAATCGATTCTGGCTGACTAAAGCAAATACAGAATTTGTAAAAAGGATACAGAGGATGTCACCAAGGTGGCAGTGTGATGTTCCAAGATTGAATCCTCTCAACAGAAGTTTTAAGCCAAAACTGGCAGAACCATCTATCTCAGAGCTATGGAAAACAGTAAAAGGATTGCAATAATAGAGTAAGCACCAAATCAAGAAAAAGGCAACTTAAAAAATGGTAGGAAAACCTCCTGGTACCCTTACTATCCCTTCAACCACCCCCTCCCTGGCACGGGGCTGAGCTAGCCTGCTCTCCCAGTATGGGTCCCTGGTCCCAGTTTCAGAGGAAACAGAGAAACCCTGTTGCGCATATGATATGTGTCTGTACTAATCTATCTAGTGGCTTTCTGAAGGACTGAGCCATGATACTCATTGCCGTTCACCATCACAGAAATTGCCCTATATGTAGAGGCAGTTTGAGGTTGTAAGAAACATTGACTGTAAGAAAACAAATCGTTGATGCCTAGGGGAAAAGATTACCAGCTTTCAGATCTACAATATAGCACCTGGGACTAGAAGGAATGACTGTTTTCTAAGGGAATAAGGAGTTTAGGATTCATGTAAACAGGGAAATTTCCAAAGCCACACTTGCATAGCCAAGACAAGATGCATACTCAAAAAAGACCAGGGAGGACCTTACCTTTTGCCTTGGGCTATTATTTGGCATCATTGTTAGGCTAAGCTCTGATGAAGAGCACTTAAACACAGGCATCTGCAAAGATTGGGGAAAGCATTTTCTTTTTTTCTCATTTTCTTTTGTTATCTCCTGGCATTAAAGGCAACACTAGGTGGAGACAATCTAAAGTAACAGACATGCTCTGTAATGAAAATACAGAGATAAAACATTAAATATTAAAATATTCAGTGTGCAACAAAATATTACAAGATATACAAAGAAACATGAAATGGTAACCCATGCAAAATAGTAAAATAAAGCATTATAAACCAACAACTAGGAAGCCCAGAATTTGACCATACCAAACAAAGATTTCTTTAAAAATTGTCTTAAGACAAGAAATTCAATGAGCTGCAGATGAAATAAACTCAAAAAAACCCACAGTGAGACACACTATAATCAAAATGTTGATTGCCAAAGAAAAGAGAATTCTGAAAGCCAAAAGAGAAAAGCAGAGAATTCTGTAAAAGAGACCCTCAATAAGATTAAGTACCAATACTTATCAAAACCAAGGTGGCAAGAAGGCAATGGGATGGCATATAAAGGACTTAAAGAAAAAACTGCAAGCCAAGAGTTCTATATCTGACAAAGCTAGACATTCCTAGATAAACAAAATCTGAGAGAGTTCATTACCACTAGACTTCCACCACAGGGAATGCTAAAGGAAGTTCTTCAGATTGAAAGGAAAGACCTGCACAAATAAATTGAAGCCACATGAAAAAA
>PVIY010007466.1:0-73870 GCA_004026745.1 Myrmecophaga tridactyla | reverse complement strand
TCCCACATATTATATTATTTCACCTTTCTGTACTTCATTTTATATAACTCCCATTCTTCCAGATAAGAGTCCAGTAATTCCCTCTTCATTGAATTTTAAACTGAATATTTGCATTACCAGAAATTCTATCGGGCATTCTTTCCATAAAAATATTTAGTTATATTTAGTCTCTTTTTGGTGTTTTCAAGTGTGTATTTCTTTACTTATATTCTGCATTGCTATTAGATATTTCACATCTGATTAAATACACATATAATGCTTTTGAGAATCCGTTTGTCTTGTCTGGTCTATTATTTCTGCTGGCTCGCACTAATTGATTTCTTTCTCTTTGTGTGTGTGTGTGTGTGTTTCCAGTTGCTTATATATTTAACTGTGAGCTTATCTTTCTTGGAATATTATCTATGGGAATTCCTTAAAGCGTGGAATGCAGTTACATTTTTGTGTTATGTTTTGTGTTTAAGTTTAGTTTTCTTTCATCACACTTGTAAATTAGAACAGCAAACTTGAGTGTAGATTAACAGTTCAATTTTTTAGTCAAGATTGTTCTTCCTTAATGCCATACAAGCTATGAAAGGGAAATAAACAAATAAAGCCTATTTCCCAAGCCTTTTTGTACAGCATTTTATCCCTTGTCAACTTCAGTCAATCCTCTGGGGTCTCACCTCCTCCCAGAGGCTCTCTTTAGACCCTTTGAGTGGAGGAGTTTACGCATTCTTCTACTCCATTCACTGAGGAAGCCATCATAACACAAGCTTGATATCACTAGAGGGAAAAAAAAATACCAGTTGTATGCTTATTTATCTTCAAGGTTTCCAAATTTCCATTTGTCTTTGGTCTCTATGTATTCATCACTTTTAGATCGATCTAGCAACACAGTTAAGCTTATTTTTATTTGTTGCTTTAGTTTTGGTTGTTCTTTTTTTATTCTTTCTCTTAGCCACCACATTAGATTTGCATTTTTTGTTTTAATTTTTATTTTTGGTGGGGTTTTTTTTAGTTGAGGGATCATTGGAAGCATCCATTTCACCAAATGCTGGAAATAGAATTGTCATGAATATATGAAGGTCATCCATGAGGATAAAGCAGGATTTACTAGTTACAGGCTGATTTTGACCTGAAGGGGAAAAGAATGTTGTTATTTTTTGAGATGTTCCCTCTGGAAAAATAAGGATGGGTGACAACATTAGGACCAGGTGTTTGCCATCTCTGATCAAGTTATTGCCTTTACATTCACCAATATTTGATTGAATTTCCAGGTTCTGCTTTTTCTCCTTTGGGCATAAGATCCAGCCAGTTTTTGTGGGGATTATATGTTTATCTCTGTCTCTATAAATTAAATCTCTATCTATCATCTATCTATCTATCTAATCTTTCTTTCTATCTATCTGTCTAATCTAAAAAGCCCTGTATAGGTATATCTGCATTTGCATCTCTATCAGTAGCTAGTTTGCTAGCTAACTAACTAATTTCAACCATTATACTTGGATTTTTTTGGAGAAACTAAATTCAGATACAAATACTGGGGTATATTTCCCAATTGGTATCTATAAAGCTGAATGGAAAAACTATCAGTGTTTTTTTTTTTTTTTTAATGTGTAATTTGTGCTAGTTTAATCTTCTGGAATTTGAAAACCAATTCTAAACTATGCTCTCTAACCATGCAATTTGATTAAGGAATAGGAAGGTAATATTTGTAATACTTTTTTCAGTGAACACTGTTACTTGCTTTATATTTTTTGTTTAAATGTTAGGCTGTAAACACCCACAAACCATTGATTATGTGAATATATTGCCTTCTAAAACAATGTGAGTATAAGAGGAAAAGAAAAGATAAACCTCAGCCAGCATAGAAGACACCTTTTGGCTTTTTATGTCCAATTTATATCATTAAGTATTCCCTGGGTAAACATAATTGTACTAAAGCTTGATTATTACTTAAAATGTATCTTAAGGATATTTCAAATGTTACTTATTGCCTCAATAGTTTTCTATAATTAAATTAAAGTGGGATTCTCTTTGGTGATAAATACGCCTTCCACCTTTTAATGTCAGTGTCTTTGTTCATGATTTTTTTTATTTCTCACAACAGATAACAGGTTCATAAACTACTTTTATAATTCCATCTCTTCTTAAAGGCCCAAGTCAAATGCCCCTTCCTCCATAAATCATTCTTTACATCTCTCCCACTAGAAAAGCATCATTCCATCCTTTCCTTCTGTGCAATTTTAGAACACTTCATTAGTAACTTCTTTTAGATATTAAAACATTAGTCCATATATTTATTTGTATTTTTGCTTCATTTCCTATTCTAGCCTATAAACCTTTCAGGATAAATATGTTTTATTTTATTTTTTTCTTGTTGTTGATGCAAAGATATTGAATTAATATCGTCTCATGCCCTTTCCCTAATCTAAAATTTCCTTTACCTCTGGAGATTTCAAACCTTACCCTTTTTGTCAAACCTCTGTTCAAACTTTATGTCTTCTTTAGGAATTTAATTAAATTTCAGCCAATGAATTGTTCTTATAAATGTCAATTAGGTCTTGATTGAGCATATTGCTTATGCTTTTTTTAGAGCTTTATGATTTTCTGTCTCCTATCAATTAATGAGAGAGGATTGTTGAAATCTCTGACTATAATTATCAATTTGCCTTTTCCTCCTTTCAGTTCCATCAATTTTTTCTTCATGTATTTCAAAGCTATTTTAGTACATGTTTGGGATTTTTATGTCCCTTTGATTAGTTGACCCCCTGATCATTAAGGAAGGGTCCTTTTTATCTCTGGTTATAATCATTGCTTTGAGATCTATTTTGTCTAATGTTGGTATAGGTACTCCAGCTATCTTTTGATTAGAATTAACATATTATATTTTATTCACTCTTTTACTTTCAACTTATGTGTTCATATTTTAAATGTGTTTCTTATAGGGAGCATATAGTTGGCTCTTCCCTTTTTAATCCATTCAGACAGGTCTGCATTTTATTGGTTTGGCTAAACCCTTTGCTTTTAATATGTATCGATATGGTTGCATGTAAACCTATCATCTTGCTTTCTTTTTTTTTTTTTATTTGTTCTTTTTCCTCTTTTCTCTTATTTTTTCTATCTGCTACTGCAAGCATGGCACTTTCCATAGATGAGCCTACCTGACCTGGTGCTGCAAAGGAGAAACGTGGCTCAGTGTGAAGGTGATTCATTGCAAGTGCACATTGAAAGGAACTGGAGGAATCTTCCCCAAATCAGTTCAAAGTGGGGAAGTGGGTTAGGGTTTTTACAGGTACAGGAAAGGGGGTTGGGGTCAAAAACTAAGTAACATCTATATGATTTATTCCTGTCAGGTCAGCAATAACACTGGATCATCATGAGAAGGGCAGGGGCAAAACATCTTATTCTGTATTGTTTCAGGCACGTCTTTTTCTAGCTTGTGATCAGCTTTAGATAGTGACGTGCAATCTCTTACGTGCAGGGTCTTCATGACTCTTTTCAAACTTTTGTCTTTTGAGGAGGGAGTCACTGATTCACTGGACACACGGGTGTTCTTGATGCTGTTCTGTTCTTATTTCTGTAAGCAGAACTGAGAATGTCTAGTTAATGTCTTGGGAATTAAATATAAAGAGTAGATTGCTAAAATCAGCTAAGGCTAGCATATTTTCCAGCTAACATAACTTCTATTCTATAAAAAGTATTTTTTATGGACAGGTTACAGCCCCATTATTTATTTACTTTTAAAATTGTATATTATACCATATATACAAAGCAAAGGAAGAAAAAAGCAATACTTTTCAGAGCACTCTTACAAGTAGTTACAGGACGGATCCCAGATTGTCATGAGACAGATTATACCATCCTCTCATATTTAGCTGCTCCAGAATATAGGAGACAGCCCCATTATTAGATCATCAGTTTTAATATTCTTTCTATTAATTTGATGGTTGCTTTAGGATTTATAGCATACAATTTTAATTGATCACAGTTACCTTCCTGTGATATCTCTTTTTGTATATAGTACAAAAATCTTAGAATATTTCCATTCAACCCTCCCAGCCTTTATGCTGTTTTTTGTCATACATTTTACTGCTATGTATTATAAATCCCCAAATGCATTGCTATTATTTTTGCATTGAAAAGTCAGTTGTTTAAAAGAGACATATAAAATCTAAAAATATTTTTATGTTGCCCATGCGATTACCATTTCCAATGTTCTTCTTTCTTTTGTTGTAAATCTCAAAATTTCATCTGATATCACTTTTTCCTTCTGCCTGAAGGAAACCTTTGAACTTCATTTTTTTTAACTGAATGTCTGATAGTAATGAATACTTTCAAATTTAGTATGTCATTATTTTTAAAGATATCTGGTTCAGCAAAGAATTCTAGATTTTGACTTTTTGTTTTTTCTGTTAGTATTTGAAGATGTTTATCTACTAATTTACAGGTAAGACATATGCTATAATCTCTGCTTTCTTCCTCTGTATTGTGTCTTTTACCTCCGGATGCTTTTCATCATTTCTGTTTATGCTTATTTTAAGCAATTGGATGTGACATAGTCGGGTGAAGTTTTATTCATGTGTCTTTTGTTGTTTAGGTGCATTGAGCTCCTTGGATCACTGGGTTTAGTATGTTCATTAAATTTGGAAACTTTTCACTTAGCATAGCTTCAATTTTTTTCTGCCACTCCCCCTGCCCAGCCACCCCCCCACCTTTTTTGTGGGTTCCAAATGCCTATATATTAGGCCACTTTAAGTTGTCCTTAAGCTCACTAATGCTCTGTTAATTTTTTTTTTTTCTCTTCTAGGCAGCTATCTGTAGCAATCTTAGGGCTGGCTTGTTGATTTTGTGTCTTTCAAGGATCACTTACTTTTCTTGCCCTATGTCCAATATATTGACAATTGCTGTTTCATATCTTTTGTCAATATTTTTAATTGTTTCATGAGGAAGGATTAATCAGTTTCCATTACTCCATAACAGAATTGGGAATTCCTTAGTAAATTTAAATGTCTTAAGTTATTAATCGATCTATAATTCTCTTTTTGAATTGTCTTTCTATACATGTATGAATGCTTAGTTTATAATAATTTCTGATGAATACATGAACATTTATGTTTTTGTTTATTGATTTTTGAGATTTTTCTATACTAAATGTATCAATTCTTTATCACATTGGTTTGAAATATACCCTCAGTTTGTTGATTGACATTTTATTTTGCTTATGATACTTCAAAAAAGTTGTTTTAAACATTCATTTTTCTTTCTACAAAATCTTCTCAAATTCTTTCATGATTGCTTCCAATGATTTTATTCCTAAGAAATCTCACCCTTATTAAAAGGTTAAATAGCTTTTTTTTTTCATGTGTTCTCTTTATTTTACCTGGTTTTGGGTGGTACAGAGAGAATTGTGTGGTACTTGTGATATATGTTCAGGATCTATTTATATATCTAACTTTGAATAGCTAGTTTCCCCAGCTCTAGTGACTGAGTAAATCATCCTTAACACTTTGATTAGTAAGTCCACATAGATATTATCAGGTTTTCAAATATTTCTGGGCTTATTTCTTGGGCATGTTCTGCCTAAATTTGTTCTATTTGCCAATCTTACATAGTTTTTAAAGTATGGCACATTTAGTAATAATACACTTTAATATTTATTAAAATGATTTTCCACCCTTGACTTTTATTCTTCAAAACATTCTTGGCTTACCTCTCATATATTCTCCATTGTTTCAAAGATTTAGTTTTAATTTTTAATAATTTTCTTAAAACAACCCATTAATTTATTAGAGGAGAATTAACATTGTCACATGTAGTCTTCATCTGGGTAACACATTATATCTAATTTATTCAATATTTCTTTTATATCTTTCAGTAGAATTTTATGGTTTTCTTTCTCTTGCTATTTTTTATTTCTAAGTATTACTTTTTTTCAAGTGAGTTTTAATTTCATTGTGATTGTACCTTTTTCTCAGTGTTATTTTCTATCTGATTTGCTGAAATAATGGAAAACTAATAACGTTTGCATATTTAGCTTTTAACTTGCCATATGATAATTAGTCAATAAATAATAATTGGTATGACA
The DNA here is from genome assembly GCA_004026745.1 of Myrmecophaga tridactyla. Lineage (NCBI taxonomy): Eukaryota > Metazoa > Chordata > Mammalia > Pilosa > Myrmecophagidae > Myrmecophaga > Myrmecophaga tridactyla. The sequence goes on along the minus strand of PVIY010007466.1, from coordinate 67,803 downwards.
TATTTACTCTCCTGACTGAACACTTCTGGCCAATTTATTCTGGACAAGATGAGGTTGCAATTTTAAATAAGAGATCAGGAAAGGTTTCACTGAGGAGATAGGGTTTGGGCAAAAACAAGGAAATTAAAAAACAAAGAAATATGGATATCTGGAGAAGATAAAGCAATTTAAAAATATCAATGAATATGGAAGGCTCTTAAAATTTTACTTGTACAAATAAATTATTCATTCTATATAGTTTTATATATTCTCAAAGGAGCCTAGCTCTTATATTTTGAGACAGGTCTGAGCCACTGTTGGGGTTTGAAACTTGTAATATATATAATTTGAGGAAAAAATTCAAGGATTGTGATAAAGATTAAACATTTGCATTAAACAAATGAGCAGTTTCAATGCAAAATAATGCAATGCAACAAAGTTGTTTAATTTATAGCATTTATGGGGTTATTATTTTATATCTGTTCATTGTGTAGGTAAATGGTGTAGTTCAGTGAGAATTCACACAAGTTGAAGTTGGAGGAAGAAGCTCCATTTTTTCCAGTTCTGTCAGTATATCTTTTTGACTATATTCACAAATTCAATTGAAAATATTTCCAAGATTATTTGAAATTTATCTCAAGACATGGGACTCTGAAAACTATAAGATACTATCTCCTATTCCCATAAATCCTTCTATCCATTGGATTAAATTTAAATTTAATTATTTAATTTTGAGTCTGGTGTGATTTTTTTAAGGAAGAAAATTTCCAGAAAACATTTCATTCCATGATTCTACTAAATTATATATTAAAATAATAAGGTAAGGGTGCACAGGTGATTCAGTGGTAGAATGCTGTCCTTCCATGCAGGAGACCCAGGTTCGATTCCTAGATGATGCACCCCCCCCAAAAAAATAATAACAAGGTAAAAATGCTAAAATGTTATAAATAATGCTAAAGTGCTTTGCACTTGGAAATGGCAAACCAATTGTAAATTCTGAGAAAACCAACTGAATGTTAACTTCAGTGAAGCACAACAGTCTGTGCTGGCTATGCTTACTGCTTCTAGTCTAAATCAAATATAAAACACCCTCTAATTGACTGTAGAGCACCGATCTTTGGAATCAACCTGAGATATGAGTTGGTTTGAAAATTAAAGTCACTATCTTTATATCTAGTTAAAATTTAGATTTTGATTCTAGCCTTTTTCAGAATATATTTTTCAAGAACTCATTCGTGAGCTCCTCTTGCTTTCAAGTGAATAAATATAAAATGATAGGGAAGAAGGTGAGCAATTAAAATTAAGCATATTCTAATTCCCACATTTGTTGATTTTCTTTTTAAAAAATAAAGTTGTTTCTCTCAATTAAATCAAATATAAGCAGCATTTTGGATTTGGTTTTTAAATGCTATAGAAAAAATGTTAGACAATGGCTTCCACTATCATTAAGTCCTAGAGACTATTTAGTGTCATTAAATTCCAAAGTTTCATATTTTAAAAAGACAGTAAAATACAATTCCTTGTGAGTCACAGTCCTGACTTCACTTAAAAATCACATGGGGAGCTCCATCTAGTATCCACTTCCATAGACACTGATTGAACTGTTTTGAGGGGGCATTGGTAATTTTTTAAAAATCCCCCTGATCTAGGGAAGGCTGGCTGGAGCTAGTAAGATGTTTCTGGTAAGCATCTTTATCATATTGTTATGCTATCAAAATGTGGACCAGCAGACCAGGCACCCACTGAGAGTTCGTTAAAAATGCAACATCTGAGGGCCCATTCCAGATCTACTGGATCTTAATTTGCATTTTAACAAGACTCTCAAGTGGTTTGAATGCACTTTCATTTTGAGAGGCATTGTTCTGGATGCAGTTCTTCTCACAGACACCATTCTTTGTTCTTGAAGATAACCAGGCTCTCAAAGACATGTGAAACTGAGGGTAAAAAACAAAAGCTCTTTGCCAATTTATTAAATTGAATCATGTAAATATTATATGCAGTTCTGTGGGTTGAAATAGTCAGCTGTTCTCTCAGTGTAGTCAGGTTATATAAAAGTTTGCTTGATTATTGAGTAATTAGAAGCAGATGTGTTATGAGAATCACCAAAGATGTGTGCATCTTCTCACCATATGAATAATCTCACCATTGAAAGTGACTTTTTGAAGCCACTTGGCTGCCTTACTCTGCTCCTGCTCCGTGGCAGGGGAATGGAAACACCATACTGGGAAAGCTCCCTCTTGGGACAGATTTTTCAAGGACTCTGGTGGCCATTTTGCTTTATAGGAACTATTTGTGTACTTTCCTAATTATTTTCCTAATTCTATATAACCATACTTATTATTTTAAATGTGTTATTTAAACACTTTATTTATGTATTTTATTGAAATGTTTTATTATATATATGTACAGTTTGCTGAAATGCTATCCCATTTAATACTAACTTTAATTCTCTGCTTCAGAATATTTGGAGCTATTCCCAGGGGCACAGTATGAAACCAAGGAGCAAATATTTGGCATTAGGCAACTTGCAATTAATTTTCTATTTCATCTAAGGTTGTTAAAATCAGCCTGTGATATAAAACGTTAAACTATTTTTAAAATGTTCATTTGCACTATGTGATTTTAGCATGTTCTTTTCTCAGAACTGAGATATCGTGACACATTCTGATATGTCCATTATTGAACATTGATAAGAAAACTTAAAAAGTCTCCAACGATAATTGTCATATATGTGAATGTATATTTTATTTTTTCAGGGGTATGGTGGATATATTGCATCAATGATCTTAAAATCAGATGAGAAACTTTTCAAATGTGGATCAGTGGTTGCTCCCATGACAGACTTGAAATTGTATGGTGAGTACTTACTGCAAAAGGTCCTAATATAATGTATTGTCCTGTAGAAAAGAAAATCCCAATGCAGAGGAGCTCAGTTGACTTCATTTATCAGGTGTTTCCTGATCATGCTTTCAGCCATTTTTTCCTGTCCTGATTCAATCAGTATTCCTGGAATATGAAAATTACATGTGCAATGTCAAAATGAATTATTGAAATGTACTGGTGAAGTATTTCCTTAGCTTATTCTTAAATTTCTGTTTTCTGGATTATAGCCTCAGCTTTCTCTGAAAGATACCTTGGTTTGCCATCCAAGGAAGAAAGCACCTATCAGGTAAATAACTTAAAAATAATGAAAAAAGAAGAATGTTTTTGTTGTTATTCTTAAATGTTCAGGCAAATTATATATAGAGAGAGAGATAAATCTAAACATATAGGTATTTGTGTTTTCTTTTATAGGCATCCAGTGTACTACATAATATTCATGGCTTAAAAGAAGAAAATCTATTAATAATTCATGGAACTGCTGACAGTAAGTATAATATTTGGTGCTCCCATTTTATGGAGTCTGACTTTGTACAGAGGGATACATCTGAAGACTCGCATACACGGGGCCTTGTAAACCTTCTGAAAGAGAAATAGAAAGGAGATGCACAAACAAACAGATCCATGACCTTGCTTAGGAAACATTAGGGGCTGAACATAACCTCAGGAAGAGGAAAGAAGGAATCCCAAGAGTACAGGGAGAAGGAACAATGAGACTCAAACTGCAGCATGTACCAATGAACCTGTGATGAAGAGAATGTTCTCTGTCTGTTCTATATCAGGAGCTGCTGGCCACATGTGAATCCTTGGCAATTGAAATGTGGTCTGTGTGCCTAAGGAAAAGAATTTTATTTTTTTGTGTGTGTGTTTCAATTAATTTACATTCGAGTAACCACCTGTGGCTAGTGACTATGATATTATTCAGCACAGCTCAAATGGAAACGAGCACGAAAGACAGTATGATAGCAAAATGGTGTCAGCATGGAGATGGTTTCTGATGAAGTTACTCACCAGAATGAACTTAAAACTATAACTTTAAAGAAGCACTTTCATGTCATCTCTCATTTGTTCATCACTAGGCATGGGAAATGGGTGTGATTGATAATACTAGTAATAAATAATATTATTTTATATCCACATAAAGCTTTTGGTGCTCAAAGAATTTATAATTTTACTAGTCTATGTGATGCCTTATAATAGAGGGCCACATATTTATAGGACCAGCAACAGACAAGAAAAATAAATTTCAAGGAGGAAAATTGATTTATTCAAGACTACCTAGCAAGTGAATAGGAGAGTAAATGTATTGAATAGATAGATATTTCCAAAATCTTGAACTTATTTTGTTAGACCGCATAGCCAGATATCGATATATTTAGCCCATTTTACAGAGAAAATCACTAAGCAAAATTATTATATAATCAGATCTCCTACTTAATAGTCAAGCATCTCAGGATGTGGTTATGGTTTTGATCCACACTGATGTTAGTACATGATTGAATAAATAAATAAATGGGGAGAAAAGATAAACTTCCTCATGAAGAGTTTCAAAAAATTTAGGTAGATACATGCAAAAGAAAAATGTATTCAAAAGGAAAAGAAATAGGACTTAGATGATATTGTGCCAGTGTTGAATGCACACTGATAAAAGTGAGCACAAAAGTTTTGAAGGGCATTTGAATTGTATTCTAAGTTAATGAGAACTTACATATATATTAATAGTAATAGCAGGAAGAAGCAATTATTAAGTACTAGCTACATGTCAAAATATTTCCAAGTCTTTTAGTATGTTCTTATTTGTTCTTCACAAAAATGTTCTACAGGAGTTATTAATACTCTTCTGATTTAACAATTTGAGAAAATTGACCTTAGGGTGTTTTTGTGACTTGCCTAAATCACACAGCTATTGATTAGTGGAACTCCTTATGTCTAGCCATCACACAAATATTTCTGTCATATGTGGTAGCCATTAAGGTGAATCATGTCCTTTCCATCTGATTCAGTCGTGGGCCTGTGCTTCACCCGCATTTATAAAATGTGAGGGGGATGGATTCAGCACTGATCACTACAGAGGAAATGCATGTGAGTGTGGAAACAAGTACACACACACACACACACATACCACCTACTCCATCTGGGCCTGGTGGAAAATAGGTGCTAAGTTAGGGATATTATAATGTATGATTATTAGTATGATCTTCAAAAATTGCCAGCGAACCAGTTTACTCAGCCAGTCAGACTCAATCAATTAGAAAATACCCTTGTTTAGTTATAGCGAGGGGAGCACATTACAAATATCCACAGACTTTACACGAGAACCTAAGAAGAAAAACAATCCAGTTGGGAAATCTGGGTCTATACAGAGAAAGGATAGGGTCCTTTTCTTCCAGTAGTAAACAAATGAACTATCATTTTATCTTGGTCACTGCCCCTATTTATTAGAATTTCTAGTAGCTTACTTTTACAGAGCAACTTGTACTTATTTAGAGAGTCCATGGTAATTTTCCCAATAAGTGTTGCAGTAAGAAAATGTTTAAAAATATCTTGGGCATACTTTTTTAAAGAAGAGTTTGATGATTGTTTAGAATATTTTATTACCTGCTATGTGATATATTTAATCAATATTATAGAATTAGAGAATGAAGAATTTCTCTTTTTGCTAACATAATTAAGATATTAGCTTAAAAATGATTTACAAAAATACAAAGGGGTGCCGAGGACAGGAATGAGTAGCCCAGGTGGCATGTGACCAAAGTAATATGCAGAGAGGTGTGAGGGATTGGGCCAGGTCTTCATAACCAGTTAATGGTAATGCCCTTATCTAATCCAGGTCTACTCTGGTGCATGTTTCAGTGTTTTGGATCTTAGATTCAGACAGAAGGAAACTGAAGGAAACAGTTGAAACCAGATTGAGTGCCATTAAATATTTAGCTCCTGAGATGTGTACTCTATTTTCTCAAGATGGGATGTTATTTTCTGATTTTAAATAATAAGGCAGAATGTCATTATCTAACTGAGACTAACCTCAGTAGTGCTCAGGAGGGAATAGCAAGCTGGTTTGCTGCATTAATACCCAAACATTTCCTGTGTTAAAATTTTTATGATTATATGAATTATGAAAACAATGAGAAATAAAAAATGTTATTCAATGAAGTAAATCTAAATACGATCCAGTACAGGAAGTAGATCCTTACTGGTAGCTTCTCTTTTTTGTGTGTTGTTATATAATGTAACACTGTTTTATCTCTATCATATCTACCAGCTTTCCAGTTAAAGCCCAGGTACCATTCTTCTAAGTGTACAGTATATGTAATGAAAATATCTAATATTTTGGAAAAATGATACAAAATGTTCTGATTCTAATAAATTTATTTCTTTCAAATATCATAATTTAATATCTTGCAGCAAAAATTCATTTCCAGCATTCAGCAGAATTAATCAAGCACCTAATAAAAGCCGGAGTGAATTATACTATGCAGGTAAAACACTTTTTCAGAAGAATGTGTTTTCTGACCTTTCCCTTTTTATGACAAGATATAGAACTCAGCTTCTTTGAACCTCACCTTGTGTACAGTAGCCCCTAGTACCCAGGGAAGAAATGTGTTAGCTCGGTAGAGACCACAATGCTTCATCTTTAAGCATCTTTGAATTTTAGTTAGGTCTTCTACTTTACCAATCTGTTAAAATATGTACTTAAAATCTGGTCCCCTCAATTGATTTTGGAGGACATTTTGGCAGAATGCCACATTTGTCTTCCATGCTGTGGTGGCACCTTCTCGTTGTCCATTACCTCCTTTCTTACAACTCTCTTTTGACTTCACCACCCATCCAACATGCTATGGTTTTTACTATGTTTTTAGGTACCATAAACTGTGTTCCTAATCACAATGAGAATTTGTATCAGCTCATGTTTTACAAGTGAGTTTGGTGATCTCTTTCTACACAGTTCTTTTCTTATCAGATGTTTATGAATAAAACACTAATAATGAATTATTTTGAAAGAATCATTTCCTATTCTCCTTCTTGTCCCTCTTCTTGTCTCTCCTTGCTTTCCAATCATGTTTTAGTCACCTAGAGCTGCAAAAATGAAGTACCACAAACTGGATGACTTAAAACAACAGACATTTATAAGCTAACAGTTTCAAAGGCAAGAAGTACATAATCAAGGTGTTGGAAATGTCATGTTCCTTCTAGAATCTGAAAGGAGAAACATGTTCCTTGCCTCTCTCCTGGCTTCTGGTGGTGACTTGCCAGCAAGCCTCAGTGTTCTGTGCCTAAGTCATCACATGGTGTTTGCACCTTTGTCTGCCTCTTTGTGTCAAATTCTACACTTCTTCTAAGGACACCAGTCATATAGGGTTAAGGTCTCACTGTACTGTGATATGACCTCTTTTTTTAAATTTTTTATTGTGAAATAGAACATGTACAGAAAAGCAATAAATTTCAAAGTACATTTTAACAAAGTAATTATAGGACAGATTTCAAAGTTTCATATGGGTTACAATTCCATAATTTCAGAGCTTTCCTTCTTGCTGCTCCAAGACTCTGGAGACTAACAAGAAGCATTAACATAATGATTCAGCAGTCATACTCATTTGTTAAATCCTAACATCTCTGTTATAACTCCTCTTCTCCTTTGATCCTTCTCCCGATCTTTAGAGATATTTGGATTATGCCCATTCTAACTTTTCTTATGTTGTAAAGGAGTGTTGACAGCATGGAATAGGGGGATGTCCTTGGAAAGAATGGCACCTCTGGGTTTCAGGACTTATCTGGCCTAGGAACCATCTGAAGGGTTTTGGATTCTGAAAATAAACTTAGTTTGTGAAACTTTTGTAAGAGCTCAGATAAAGCCCTGGGTATTCTTTAGGCTTAATAGGAATGATGTTGGTTGAAGATTGGCAAACCACAGCAAATAGCAATATCTAGCTGAAGCTTGCCTAAGATTAGCTTCCAGAATAGCCTCTTGGCTCAGTTTGAACTCTCTCAGCCACTGATCCCTTATTTTATTACATTTCTTTCCCCCCTTTTGGTCAGGAGGGCACAGTTGATCCCATGGTGCCAGGGCCAGGCTCATCCCTGGGAGCAATATGACCTCATTTTATCTTACTTAATTTCATCTGTATTGACCCTATTTCCAAATAAGGTCACATTCTGAGATTGTGGGGTTTAGGACTTCAATGTGTCCTTATGAAGGACATGATTCAATCTATAACAATCAGTTATCATAGAGGGTGGGAAAAGTGTTTGGGGGAAATATTATGAGGAAGAAAGGAGAGGCTGAAACCCCACTTATGTTTATGCATTCAACCATATTTAATAAATATTTATCATGAACTTCCTTTAGAGTGGCCAGTATGCTAAATGAGTCAATAACACATGCTTATACTACCAAGGATCTCTCAGTCTTGTGGCAGAATCGTAGAAGGAAATCAAAACTAATTTTGATTCCTTGGTATTTGGGAGAACCAGAAACAATTCAGCTTATCTAAAACACAAAGCGCTGAGGTTAGGACGATGAAAGATAAAGATACAGAGAGAAACAGATTTCAGGTCATGCCTTAAGCCACATTAAGAAGTAGTGGGCTTTATTCAGAGGGTGATGGGGCACCATTATTTTTTTCCAGTGTAAAAAATTTGAATTTTATTTTTACTTTTGGCTTTGTGACATTGCTAAATTTACTAATGACCTCTAGTATTTTTGTACATTTCATAGTGGTTTCTATATACCCAACCATGTCATCTGTAGAAAAAAGTACTTTTATTTCCCTTTCCAAGTTTTCTTCTTCTTCTGACTCTGACTTGTTATGCTAAGTCCACAATTATATCTAAATAATGGTCAATGCTTCAAAAAACATGAGGTAGAGCGATGAGAAGTACTTTTAGGGGTGCAAGTTTTAGTAAGGAAGAATTCAGCAGTATTTTACAATCACAAAATTAGCTTAAAGGTTTTCATATATACATTTTCTGGATCCTAATTTTTCCAGAATTAATTTCCACATCTGGGCCATCATAATGGCATTGCCAATGGATCCTGTACATTTCGGAATCCTTTGCCCCTTTAATCATCGAGACAGTTCTTTCAGTGGGTTTCTGACCTGATAATCTCTAGTTGGAATTAGTGAGGGGCAATGTCAACTATTTGGACCTTACCCTGACTGACAAGATGTTGTATGCAAGACACTCCCACCTACTAATAAGTATTCTAATCTTTGAGATAGAATATTATTTTCCCTAATATCAGAAACAAAGCAAACATATCTGTTCCTACCCTTTACGTGAATCACTGATAAAAAATGCCTACCACTGACCCATTAGAGGCAACCACAGAGCCATATGCATTTACTCTTGAAGACTACCAAATCACATACTTCACATATTCTCCTACCCCTAAACCTATGGTATGTCCATCACTGACCTCCATAACTCAACCCTCAAATACCCAATAGTTTGTCCAATCCTGTCAAGCACTATTAGTTACAGAGAAACAATAACTGAGGCAGTGATGAGGCACCATTTAAAAAGTTTTCACCAGAAATTCACTGGATCATATTTGTATTTTAGAAAAAAAATCACTAGTGCCATTTATATTGGAAAGGACATAAACAAGGAAGAGTTGACATTTTTTTTGTTGTTGTTTAAGCCCAAAGTTACATACAAAAACTTGTGTTGTCTCAAGTATAGATTCCGATATGCTTAAGCACAAATAAACCTACATACAGAGAACAGAATTGAATTAGGTAAGATATTTTCCAAGTTTCCACATCACTGGTGTTAAATGAATGCTGAGAGAGAACAGCTGCTTTGGTAACCTGAAGTCTCCTCTCCCTTCAACATCTTAGGTTTACCCAGATGAAGGTCATAACGTATCTGAGAAAAGCAAGTATCACCTCTACAGCACAATCCTCAGATTCTTCAGTGATTGCTTAAAGGAAGAAATAGCCGAGTTGCCACAGGAACCAGAAGAAGATGAATAATGGACCCTATTTATACAAGACTGAAGGGGATATTGAGGCTCAATGAAACCTAATTCAAGAGACTTTAATATTGCAGAGGCTTCAGAATTTCAAGGGCAGCTTAAGGAGATGACACTGGAACAGCACACTCAGAAACAATGAACTAGAATTTGAATACAGAAGTCCAAGTCAGTGTTGCCAGGGGTGCAGAACCTGTTTCTTTGTAGAATGGAGGTCAAAGCATTGGTTTTCTGGGAGAAATTAGTTTTGCATTAAAGTAGGAGTAGTGCATGTTTTCTTCTGTTATCCCCATTTGTTCTGTAACTAGTTGCTCACATTTTAATTTCAATGGCCACCATCATCATCACAAGTTATCATCAGTACTACAGTCTCTGATCTTGATGGCTGAGCTGCAATCTAACACTTTACTGTACCGTTACAATAAGTGCAATTCCTTCATTGTCTATTATTATGCATAAGAAAATATTCAGTTAATAAAAAAACAGAGTATTTTATGTAATTTCTGTTTTTAAAAAAGGCATTATTAAATGGGTCAAAGACATGTAGAAATATGGATTTCAGCACCTTCCAAAGTTCAGCCATTTAATGGTAGATATAATATCTTTAAGTCAACACACGAGTGTATGTTTCACAATATATATACACGTGTGTGCATATGCAGTCTATAAACCTATCTTTACATGTTATTCCTGCTACAAAGGATAAACCTTCGATGAGTTAGAGAGATGCTCTATTACAGGTTATAATGGATGCTTTGTTTAATGAGCCAAATATGAGAGACATTTTTTTCCAATTCAAATTCTAGCTATTGCTTTCCTATAAATGTTTGGGTTGTGTTTGGTATTGTTTTTAGTGTTTAATAGTTTTCTAGTTGCAGTTTAATTTTTTGGATATGATACCTTGTCACCTGTAAATTAGATACTTAAATATTAAATTATAGTTTCTGATAAAGAAATTTTGTTAACAATGCAATGCCACTGAGTGCTATTTTGCTCTTTTGGTGGAGAAGGCTTTTTTTTTTTTTTTTTAAATACTTGGTCCTTTTACTTCTATCTCTCAGTGCAGAATCAATTCTCATTTTCCTTGTAAATACAGAGCTGGATTATTTCATTTGCCAGTTCCTATTTAGTATTCTATGCCTGTCCAATACATCTGTTACTGTTTAATTTAAATCCTCTGATGAGAATAAGAAATGAAACATTTTTATTCATTGACCAAAAAGTTCACAAACAGAGGTGGTTGCTATTTAATTTGAGTTGAAGGCACAAAATGCATCAATTCCTGTGACTTGCAATAGTAAGCAACTGAGAGTGTAAAATAAATTTGACTATATGAAGTCAATTTAAGGCATGAGAATATTAACTTTAGTGGCTTAAGTCAAAGAACGTCTTCTCAGTCTCTTAAGGGACATTCCAGGAAATATATAATGGTCTGTAACCAGGCATAGAAGTTTAGACAAACCGAGGGCATATACAGTATCCTTTGTGGTCTTAGAGAAGGTGTTAGAACATCATGGATTATCATGATGGCAGAATAGCAGAAGGAAACATTCAAATGTCAAGATTTGCTCAATCATCCTCCTGTTTCATTGGAAAACCCCAGGTATTTGGAAATGTATGAATCATTGATTGGGTAACCCACTTTTCTTCTGGATGCTTTGAAATTGTGTCTTTACTGCCCAGTTGAATTCAATTTAAAATGGGAAAGGTTCTCTCTTTCAAAAGACCCTTTGCAGGTCTTTTTCAAGAATAGTCAATGCATTTTTTTTAAACAAAATAAGTTGTAATGATTAAAAGGAAAGTTTTGCCTATTTTATTATGATGGGAATTTCTTTTTAGGCTAATTTCAAGTCCAACTGAAGCTTTTTAATCAATATTTTAAACTTCAGCCACTAGAGCTTTTTATGATGCAAATAATTACATTGTCTGAAAGATGTGGTTTTATTGAATGTCATTTTGAGTAACACTTAAACGTATTTACCTATTTCTGTTCATCATTTCTCTTGTTTTATTATTATTATTGATGCTTATCTATTTTTCAATTAATTTAATACACTTTCTAATGTGAATGGCATTTGTCTGGAACCCACTTTCACTTCAAAGACTAAGGATCTCTCAAATGAAGACATACTGCTTAGTAGGAAGGAGAAAATTTGTCTTCCCTCTCCCGGTCCCCATGAGTATCTGAGCTTAACAATCAGGCCATTTTGAATAACGAATGTTCACCAAAATTGTCACCAATTACTAAAGGAATCATGTAACTGGATGTGCCCTTTATCCAGATACCCCTTGTCATAATAATTCCAGTATTCCAGACACATTTATGTATTCCTAGAGTGTCCTAGGAATCCAGCAGCAAGCTTGCCAAGTGTTATTTTCCCCTTAAAGTTAGAAAACTTCAAGATAAAGAAAAAAACTCTCTAATAAAACAGGTAAGCAATATTAAGTGATCCCCAGAGATAAACACATAACCTTTTGAAACTATCCTTGAGAGGGAAAAGTGTTTCTTTCACTTTAATTATGTCCATTAGGAAGGCTCTCACTCAACACTTAGAGGCTAAGAAGACCATATTGACCCCTTTGAGTTTTCTAACAGAGCTGGGAGGAGGGGAACGCTTCACAGCACAAATCTCAGCTTGCTCTGAGAAGTCTTTCTGTTTGAATGTTTAAAATAGAAACCACCCCTGAGTGTCTCACGGGTGCCAGTCTACAAAAAATGAGGAGACTTTCCCACATTGGTGGATTATTTAAGCCACCATCCTTTCTGGTGGGCTTTGCAACAGTGATATCTGAGACCCAATTTCTCCCAAGCCTTTAGGTTCATTGGGAACACATGGCATCTTTAAAGGACCATGTATCATATGCCTCTTTTCTTTCTCTTCACTTCCTATGAACACCTTCACATCCTGCTGCATCCAGTACTGCATAAACTATAACCTACCTCCCCAGCTCCTCTGCCTATCTTTCACTTGGTGCCCTGGGGAGTCTCTGACTGCCAAATTGGCCACCTGCTGGAACCAACTGATTCATTAGCCACACAATACAAGCATGCATGGAGGTATTGTGCCCTCCCTACCCCTCCCTGCCCCCCACATTGAACCCCAACCTATGGGAGATATCAGCCATTGGCAATATGCTCTCATTTTTCTCCCTGTTGATGTTCTCTGTGGTTCTTGAAGGTTCCACTGGGCCCTGGGTGCCCACAGCTGTGAACTCGTGCATTTTGCTCTTTCCCACTCACTCACTCCTCTCAGTCCCCCACTCCTCTTCCCTAGGACTACTTCCCCAAATAAATTACACATGCCCCAGCTATTGTCTCAGGTTTTGCTTTCTAGGAAAACTCTACTTTCCACAAGACTTCACCATTGTGAATATTATAGGAAGAAGAAATAAAAAGGAGGCTAAGGAAATGGCTTCTTTTCAGGTTTGAATAAGCTGTTTCTACCTAAAATATATGGGGCTGTTACTAAGTGTCAGACATATCTAAGTGTTCTGCATGCAGTATCAAATTGACTCTTCAAAACATTCCCCCTGTACAAATAAGGAAAGTGAGTCTCAGAGAAGTAACTTGCCCAAGGTCACAATAACTAATAAGTAAATTAAAACCCAGCTCCATTCAACATAGAAGCCTATGTTCTCAGGCACTCCACTCTATGAAAGAGAGGAAGTTTAACCTATGTTCACCCATCTGAGAAAGGATTCTCAATATTTAAACACATAATTCTAGATGTTTTTAAGAATGATTTGATACCAAAAATATTAAAAGGTAAATGATAGCCCAGTTATCACAGCTTTTATAGCCATGTTTGAAGTTACATGTTTGACTTCCCTCACGCTCTTTTGGAGACATGTAAGAGTTTAAGAGTTCCTCCTTTCCATGGAAACTCTTTCCCAAAACACCATGAGAATATATCTGGAAAGTCAGTAGTACATACCCTTTCACTGACATTATAGCAGGGCATTCCAAAATCATTCTAAGAGGCATCCATTTATGAGGGAACATTATATTTACCAGAGCATCCAGACTTGAAAACATGAAAACCTTACCTGATCTTCACACACTATAAAACATATGCCCATTGGATGATTTGGGACAAAATTCAAATACACAACCACAAATCCAGAAAGCACTTTGCAACTTTTAGAGTCACAGCAAGCACCAACAAACCTATCCACACTGTAACTTAGGGAAATTGCATTCCTTCCTATTTTTCTACCATTTTAGGCAATAGAATTTGTTGCCATCTATCAGAGCTGCTAACAACAGGTTTATCCATCTGGAAATGTCCCAACCATTGTTCAGGAAAGACTATGAATTTCAAAGTTCCTTCTCTTACCAGTGACAGGCAGACAGGTTTTAAAAGTGAAACAAATCACATCAACATAAAATTTTCTTTATTTTTCTTAGACTTCCAATTAAGTTTTGAATTGTCTGATGCAAGGATCACAATGATACAAGGCTTTTGAATATGGAAGCTTGGCGGAACATCTTCTCTATCAGGCCTGGCACCATTTTAGCTAAATTATCCTTGACATGAGGGAGGCTTTAGAATGTGGAACCCCATATTGTCAATGGTGTCATAGAAAAAGAACTCAAATTTTTCGGCATCTTCTATGGACCACATATTGTGCTAGGCTTTTTTTTTCCCCCCACATTTTTTGGTTAATCCTTAAAGCAACCATTTGAGATACATGGAAATGCTCAAAGATGAATAAATCAAGATTTAAAGAGGATAAAGAATTTTCATAGTATTGGTCAAACTTTGTAAATGATAGACTCAGGATTTGAACTCGGACTTTGGTGATCTCAAAGCTCTCATATGCAATGATCATACCTAAGCATTTTAGACTGGTGAATTCCTCAGGTTGTATTCAATTTTCCAGTCTGAATCTACTCAGTGCTGTCACTTAAGATGCTTCTGGCTGCAGGTAACTGAACACAGAGTCAATATTGGACTGAATATCTGTGACTCAATATGTGGGCATCTTGGACATCAGCTGGGAGTCTGTCAGCAGTGCTGTCTCTCAGACTCCACCCTGACCTACCTGAATCAGAGACTGAATTTTAAGTGATGTGTATTTTACAGTTTGAGAAACATTGGCTCAAATGATAAGAATATTTATTAACTGACATTCAGAGTTGGTGGTTCTAGGTTCCATTTAACAGAGCAATGATGGAACCAATTCCCAGCCTCCTCCAACATTTCTACTTTTCCAGCCTCAATTTGTTGACTGTCCCTTTTGATGGTATTAGAATAACTGCAACTTGTCTAGCCTTTCACAGCCATGTCCAAAGATTGATAGGAAAGTTGTGACAACTCCCTTACTATTAGTTTATCAGGGAAGATAGATAAATTTCTCTAGGAGTTTTCAGCACAATTCCCCTTTGTGCTTTGGTCACAAGCCCCTGTTCTATATATAAGGAAGGCAAAAAAGTTATGGTTCTGAAGTATGCAACCTCTTTAGCCAGAACACAAGTAAGAAAGGTACAAAAGCAGGTACAAGATGGGAGCCCAATGTATGGGTAAACTCTACCCATGATAACAGGATCCTTCCTGCTGTCTTAGCTAAAGGCACCTCTCAAGGCATTAGACCAGAGGACTGGCTGTTTGACACAGATTTGAAGATGTCTTATTTTCCTCCAAGAAGATTCCCAACACCTGTCTCACCCTCTGTTCCTGAGAACTAGTAAATTCTCCCCTAGTCAACATTTTCTATATTCACCTCTGCTCTTCACTGTTGACATATTTTCCAGAGCAGGCAGGCAGTTTTAAAATTTGATTGCTGCACTAGGGATCCCATTTTGCAGGCTTTATTTGCTGTAACACGATTTATGATGCCTTGATTATCTCCGTATGGCCTGAATTGCTAGACCCACCATTAATTCTACTGATTGATGGTTATTGCAAGGCTTCTACTGATGAGAAAAGAAAAGGCCTGACCAAGGAGCACAGGTAACACAGCTGCCCCATTCATATGCACTTGTAATAGGCATAATTCTCATTATGCTCCAACTTTTGATCCCTGAGGACATCATGTGTGACTTTCAAAGATCTGTATGGTCTTACTGGATTTTCAGTCCTTGGGGAGGACAAATTATCAATTCTCTTGCCCAGATAAATGGAAAAGTTCAACTTTAAGGTTGGCATCAAATCATGCAATAAATCAAATCTATTTGGGGCCTACTGTGTTCTGGGTGCTTTGCCGTTATGACACAGCATTATGATCCTTTCTGACACCATCTAATTAATATGTCTAATGTCTGAATGGACATTTTAGTTGAAGGATTATAGCCAAGTGAGTCATCAGTACTAAAAATTAAAGTGCACTTAATAGTATTTGACTCTCAGCGTGGCATTTGCAATGTTCTCTTGCTTGCATATCCCATTCCCTTGGAAGTCCTCCTTTTGAAAAAGTACCTCATAATGAAAGTACTTACTTTATGCAAGTTAAAAGGGGCTGCAAAGCCAACTTTCATATTAATGAGAAGTTGGTTTGTATGTAACTTCCTGTCCCATGCTCAATTTTAGGGAAAATTTTGGGAAAGTTCTACCATTTTCTAACAAATTTTTCTCAGTTCAAATCTCCTATGGCAGAGGAACACTGATAAAGATGTTTTTGCCCAGTTTTATTTTTTTTTCTTTTTTCATTATTTTGTGACATGTTAATTTATTTTAACCAAAATTTTTTATGGGTTGAAGGAAAGAATTCATGTTTTATAGAAAGATAGCTATTTCCAGAATTTTTTTTTAAGAAGAAAGTACAAAGAAAAATCAAATGACTCACTGGCCCTAGCCTAGCACCTGTATTTGTATATCAGTTGTATCTCTATCCAGCTTGGATGCAGAACCAATTGTGAGTTTACTCTCCTTCTTTCAGTATACTTTCCTCAGTCCCCAGAAACAAGGAAACCATGTAACTTGCTTGCTCTTCTATTGCTCTCAGGGTGATACACATTAGAAAAGGGAGTTAAAAGTTCTGACATGTGAATATGTATTTCATTGACTTCATCTGGACTCTGTACAGCATTAGAAAGTGTTCTTTAATTATCCTTATTCACTTTTTTAAAAATTTTTTTTATTATATAATACAACACATATACAAAGCAAAAAAAAAAAAAAAAAAAGGAAAAAGCAAGTTTTCAAAGCACTCTTCAACAAGTAGTTACAGAACACGTCCCAGAGTTTGTCCTGGGCTACCATACCATCATCTCAGATTTTTTCTTCTAGCTGCTCCGGAACACACGAGGCAAGAAGGAATAATACTGTTTAATCATCACAATAGACTTTTTGTGAAAAATAATATGTATACAGAAAAGCAATAAATTTCAAAGCATAGCACCAAATTAGTTGTAGAACAGATTTCAGAGTTTGGTATGGGTTGTAATTACACACTTTTAGGTTTTTACTTCTAGCTGCTCTAAGACATTGGAAATTAAAAGAAATATCAATTTAATGATTCAGCAATCATATGCATTTATTAAACCCTACCTTCTCTGTATAACTCTACCATCAACTCTGATCTTTCTATCCCACTCTTCAGGGGTATTTGGGCTATGGCCATTCTAACTTTTTCATCTAGGAAGGGGCTGCCAATAATATGGGGTATGGAGATAGAACTACCTGATGCTCTGGAGAAGCTGGGTCCTCTAGGTTTCAGGACTTAGCTGGTCCAGGAACGCATCTGGAGGTTGTAGGTTTATGGAAAGTTACCCTAGTGCATGGAACCTTTGTAAAATCTTATCTATTGCCCTAGGTGTTCTTTAGGATTGGCTGGAATGGTTTTGTTGGAGTTTGGCAAATTATGATAGGTAGCAATGTCTAACTGCAGCTTGCATAAGAGTGACCTTCAGAGAAGCCGCTCGACTCTATATGAATTCTCTCAGCCACTGATACTTTATTAATTATATTTCTTTTCCCCCCTTTTGGTCAGGATGGAATTGTTGATTCCATAGTGCCAGGGCCAGGCTCATCCCTGGGATTCAAATCCCATGTCGCCAGGGAGACTTTCACCCCTGGATGTCATGTCCCACATAGTGGAGAGGGCAAAGATTTTATTTGCAGAGTTGGGTTTAGAGAGAGTGAGGCCACATCTGAGCAACAAAAGAGGCCCTCCAGAAGCAACTCTTAGGCAGACCTATAGGTTGGCTAAGGTTTTCTGTTACATACATACCCTTCACAAGAGCAAGCTCCAAGATCAAGGGCATGGCCTATTGATTTGGGTTTCCCTAATGTTTGACACAGTATCAGGGGATTCCCTGATGGTAAAGCTTAATGGTTCCATATTTTTTCTCACATCCCTTGAGGGACTTTGCCAATACTTTTTGATTATGTGCTTAATATATTCTAGAATATATGCAGGCATTACATTAATGTACACAGGAATAAAGGCCCTCATCCTTATTCTGGGTTTTGATTGCTCAAATGAGCTATCCAGACAGGTTGGATTACATTATATGCTACAGAAAATTTGGGTTCTGAACAAAATAAACCTTTCCTTATTCACTTTTTGATCAAATTCTAATGTGTCTCTCCCAATATGTCCAATGCTCCACAATCCCAAATTCTCACCTCATTATTCTATACGACTGACTATAACTCCTCATTCACATGTACTTTTATGTGAGTAATTTATATTATACTCTTCCCTGTTTGTAATTTATTAGGCAAATGAATTATATTCTTAATAATAATAATAAACAATAACAAATTGCTTTCTATGCCCCAAGCCTTAGGCTAAGCTCATCAATAGACTAATTTGACTTATCAAACAGCCACATGAGTTATGTGCAATTAATATTCCAATTTTCAAATGTGAAAATCAAAGCTTAGCGAAGTTAAATGAGTTACTAAAAGTCACTAGTTGTTGTGATGGACAATATCCTAAATTTCAGTATATTGGGCAGATAAAGCTTAATTTTTCACTTATATGGATTCACAAATGGGCATGTGAGAGCTTTATGGTTATGCCACCTGGAGCACATGGTCTTCACCAAGTAATCTTGGGGTGATAGAAAGGTAGAAGAGCCCACCACACCAACTGTCCATTACCATGGCTGTAAAGTGACACCCATTGCATGCCTGCTTATATTCTTATTATTTGGAACAAATCTCAAGGTGCAAATCTAGCCAGAAAAGGGGTTGGAAAAATTTAGTGGAAAAAAAATAACAGAGAATTTAGTGAGCACTGCTATTTGTGTTAGAGTCCACCATTCTGGGCATCAAATATTTTATTTTCTCCTTTGTTTCACCTACACACCTCAAAAGAACCAACCCAATCCCTGCCAGTTCAAATCACAGGTTTTCTGAGTTTTATGCAGTAGCCTTCACATTTGGTTCATATGAGACTACTTTTGGTCTGAAGACATTTGACTTTAAAAATGCTTTCTATCCTCCAGACTCCTAAAATACAGGGGTTGAACAGAAATGGGATAACCAAAATAAATAGTCTCATCTGGAAAGGGAAAGGATGGATAAGTCGGCTTTGGGAGTTAGTGGGGGGTGTCACACAACTTTCTTAGCCCAGAGAGAGTTGCAGGCTCAAGTTCTGCTAAAATGTTAACTAAGCAAATGATGTTTAACATAGGCTCATTAAAAAAAAAGATATGGAAAAGTTAGCTGGTTTCTTATTCATTTACTTGGAGAAAGGTCTAAAGCCTGTGACTAAACCCAAACATTTTTAAAGCCTAGTTTGATACTCTGTTCCTTTTAGGAGAGTAGGGAATGGAATTTTTTCCCTTGTCACTCAATATATTGGCTGCTAATTTAAGGCTGCCACAGTAAAAGGGAAGTCTACACCTTTAAACTGATTTTTACCTTGATCTCCTATTCAAGAGAAAGTTTTACTAGATGTTTGTGGTTCTGAGCTTTATTTGATCCTGTTGCTTTCTATTTATGACCATTAAACTCAATGTTCTAACTCTGAAAAGACTCAGATATCTAGACTTTCTATGATTTTATTTTTAAATTCATTGTAATGAGTAATAATACACATACCACATTCACCATTTTAAAGTGTACAATTCATTGATTTTTGGTACATTTACAAAGTTGTAAAAAATTATCTCTAATTTGATAATATTTTCACCATCACAAAGAGAAACTCTATAACCTGTTAGCAGTAACCTTCCATTCTTCTTTTGTCCCAGCCCATGACACAACCACTAATCTATTTTCCTTTTCTCAGCAGTTGCCTATTCTGGACATTTAATATAAATAGAATCATACAAAATGTGGTCTTTCATGATTGACTTGTTCAGTGATTAAGAAATAAAAAGGATAGTTTCAGAAGTTTCAAAGTCTATTGCATAAGAATCCAGAAGAAAAGGAAAGAGAGAATGAATAAGAAGGAAATAACAAAAGACATAATTGAGGAAAGTTGTCCAATGCTAAAGAAAAACTTGTCTTGAAATTTAAAAGGACAGCAGAATACAAAATAAGATGGATCAAAATAAACTCACTTGTAGACTCGTTTTCATATAATTTTGAGCTCCAAGATAGAAAGAAAGTCATAAAGTCTTCCACAGGAGAAAAAGAAATAACTTACAAAGAATAAGAATCAGATTAGTAGCAGACTTCTCACTGAACACACTAAACGTTGGAGGTAAATGAGGACAATATCAAGAAGCTCCACAGGAAAAATGCTTTAGACCTGGATTCATATCCTCAGCCAAACTAGAATTCAATTTTAGGGGCAAGGCAAAGACATTTTTGATATCAAAGAATATAGAAAATGTTTTACCTTCATATCCTCTCTGAAAGAATTAGTAGTTCAGAGTAATTATGAACACACACAAAACACACACATGAGAGATCTTACCTCACTCTAACCAATATGTACAATAAAAATTAAAAATCTATACTCATATGTAACAATGAGGCAGATATTGCATGTCTGCAGCTAGAGTTTTCAAATGACTTCATAAGCAACAGTTTCCATATGTTTCACATTTTTGAACATTGACCATTCATAATAAAGATTCTATTAAAAAAAGTGAGACACAGATAGTGTTAAAATAAAATGACACACATATACAGTACTGCAAAAGACATACCAAACTAAAGGACAAGAAAGCTTGAAAATAAAGAGAAAGAAAAACAACCTAACAGGCAATGATGATAAAAGAAAAAAGTATGTGTAGCAATATCAATATTGTACTTAATATAAATCTATGCACAACACTGATATCATGCAGGATATGGGTATTAAATAAAAGATAATACTCAAAAATAGACATCTGGTTAAGAAACTTACAGATGCCATAATGCTGCCAAAGGAAATATCTGCTTTAAATATTGAAACTCATTCCAGAAAGGATGATACAGAGATTGAGGGAACCTCCTTATCATATCATTGTGTCCAGCAGATGGTGCTTACATAGGAGTTCACCCCATGATATCTCCAAAATACAAGACTTCAGGAGCTCAAAGAGGTCATTATAGAATGCAATACTGTCCACCAAATCGATGTAAACTATCAGAAATGTTTGCAGTATCAATTACAGGAGGAGAATCTCTCGAATTCCTCAGATGGCCACCTGGTAGTGCTAGAGGATATCAAACAGAACCTTACACAAAAATCACCTACCCGACAAAGCAAACTGGCCACCATTCTCAACCCAAACTGGTAGATGACTTGGGAGAAAGATCACTAAGAAAATCTCCAGTGCATGCCTTTCTTGCTAAGAATTTAATCTTGCTAGAACTGTAAAGTGGGGCATGACTGAGGGCGAAAACCCCAGGGCTTACTTGAGCACATCAAAAGGGTTTTGTAAAATTAACCCCTGCAACAAGATATTATTGTATTCTAGTTATTGGATGCTTTTACGAGCCATTCCTTATTTTAAAACTATGGCACTTACAGAGCAAAATGGCTATTTAATTTTGTGTTTCTTACTTGGGGATACTAATCCATTTCTCTTGTCATGAGAGTATTCATTTCCCTGAGACTGTCATTAAATAGTTCTGCAAGGCATTGCCATTTATGCCAAGACAACACTGTCTGTAACAACACCAATATTCAGGTAAAGTTTAAAGGACCAATGACATTCTCAAAGTTGGCCGAAGTTTCAGAAACACTAGAGCTTCTCTGACCCAAGTTTCTGCCCTTGGCTTTGAAGACAGTGATCTCAGTTTCTCTGGGAGTTCATTGCTTCTCTTCTTCTGAACTGGTAATAGGCTCATGTTGCAACTAGGAATATTATCCTTCATCCTATATGCTGTAAGCATGGCCAAATACTTCAAGGGATTCTGGATTTTGAAATACCCTCCACCTTATTATCAACAGGTATGAACATCCTTTCCCCAACATCTACCCAAGCAAAAGTCAAAAGAACTAATTCCTGGATGCTTGGTTTTTTAGGAAATCTTAACTAAAGGAGATGATCACCAGGTTCTCCAAGGTAGATTGAAGTAGACCCCAGGGCATCTTATCTAGGCTTGAGCTTAGTAACTCAGATCATGGCATTAAAAATTCAAGGAAGTCTAGTTATCATTTTGATCTTAGTGCTGTGAGATGCGGTTGTCAAGCATGTATTCTCCAGAGTCTTGCAGCCATTGTCACATCAGATGATCCAACAAGTTATCATTCAACAAAAAGAACAGCAAGGTTATACCTGTTCCAGCACTATAGTTTCTGAGATGACAAGTTTATGTAAAGTTCACAGCAATGGTGTACATCTGAGTTAGGTGGATTTTGTACTGAATAACTAATCTCATTTGTTATGAAAGACTGAGAACTAGAACCACAACCCCATCAATCCTGGAGTTACAACAACAGGATGTTTTGTGACTCATAAAACACTGGCTTCTTTAACCAGAACTTCTCTTATAATGATTCCTGATTTAAAAACTCTACAAATCCAGAGTCATACTCCAGTTTTATAATCTACCCTAAGAAATTTTGACTTAATCCATAAGCAAGACAAACAAGAAAACGAAAATACACTCACTTGCTCTGAAACACACACACACACACACACACACACACCTTTTCAGATATGTTTGTATAGTGTTCTTTATGGTTGTAGCAACTGAAACTCAGTTTGTTTACATCATAAGAATTTTCTTTATTTTAGGTGGGAATTTCTAGTTTTGAAAAACTTGCCATGGGTTAAGCCACCAATTCTATTTTCTTTATTTCTAATGCATTAAAATCTTATTTAAATTAATTAAGATTTCTTTTTATTAGCTGTTTGTGTTGTTAATTTCAAATATTTTAATTCAATGATTAATCTGTTTATAAGTTGTGTTTAGATAACATGGCTTATATTAACGCTAATTTTTAAATTTACTGGTATGCATTATGGAAAATATACAATCTATTCTGTAAACATTTGAAGGGTGCTTGAAAAGAAATTGTATTTTCTTTTGAGAAGAACTATTTATGTCTATCTATCGCCCATTTATATCCGTTTGTTATCTAAAGTAGGTGCAGCTAAATATACGTAACAATCTTGAATTTTTACAATTTCTTTTACTAATTCTCAGATTTTCCATAAAGGTTCATAAAATTATGAACACCACTGGAAAGAAATCTCTTTGATCAGGTTAGTTTTAAATTGAATTTAATATTACTCCAGCTCTGCTTTCTTTTGTTGCTTTTAATTGAAATATCTTTGTACAGATGCTTAATTTCAATGTTACTGATGACCGGTCAATTTCACTATCAGCTTTATTTAATTTCTCCAGCTAATAATGTTTATTTATGACAAATACTGCAGATATGTAGGCTGCTGTTCTAGTTTTTAAGCTGCTGGAATGTGATATACCATAAACCAAGTGGCTTTTTAAAAGGAGGAATTTATTAAGTTGCAAGTTTACAGTTCTAAGGCCATGAAAATGTCCAAATGAAGACACCAACAAGAGGATACCTTCTCTCAACTGGAAAGGCACATGGCAAACATGGTGGCATCTGCTAGCCTTCTCTCGCAGCTTCTTGTTTCATGAAGCTTCCCTGGTGGGGGCATTTTCATTCTTCATCTCCAAAGGTCTCTGGCTGTGCGGGATCTGTTGGTTCTGGTCGCTCTAAAACTTTTTTCAAAACGGTTTCCTCTTAAAGGTTTCCAGTAAGCAATCCCACCTTGAACGGATGGAGACATAACTCCATGGAAATCATTAGACAGGTCCCACCCAGCAATATTGAATGAGGATTTAAGGACACAGCTTTTCTGGGGTACATAACTTCAAACCAGCACAATTAACAAACTAACCAATATCCAATCTTTTCCTTGCTAAAATATCCTAGATAGTGCCAGGTCTCAGGAAGCAAAATGCCCATTACCAAGGTATGCAGTAGATACCTGGGTACCTAAATCATTTATGGCAATCCCATTCTCCTTTGCCAGCAAGTTTTATTGACTGTCATGTGGTTCCATTTTCCAGATGAAAAAAAAAGGGGAATTTGCTTGCTCACTTGTAGGAAAAACTTTTCCTCCCTTATTCAAATAAATAAATCAGCAAAGAGGGTCCCTATCCCACAGTTAAACCCAGCTTACTTCTTGCCTCTTTTCCTTATCTTCATCATTCTTAAAGCAGCTGCAGCCATCTTGTTGCCATATAGCAAATACAAAAGTAAATATTTATCACGTTGGTATTTCGTGTTCCTTTGAAATTTATTGTCAAGACATGCTTTTGGCCTCAGTTTTCTCATTTCTCTAAAATGGGATAATAATAGTAATGACCTTACAGACCTATTGTGAGAATTAGTAAAATAATATAGGGAAAACACCTAGAAAAATGTTTATTACAAAGAAAGTGCTCAATAACAATATTTTTGTTGTTAAGCTGTTTTTATCAGGCTTTCAGTTTTGTTTTGTTTTGCAGTCGGATGCATGCTAACTATTATAACCACTGTATCCTCTCCACACATTAACAAGGTTACCAACTGGAAACCATAAATAGAGAGCAGTATCATGACATATAACGTAATGATAGATTATGTTTCTACAGTATTTTCCTTCACTTACATTCCAGGCAATTACCTGGTTTCATAAGATATTTATCCTTATCCTTTATTTATTCAAAAAGATTGAGAGACTAAGCATTGCCTCCTTCCTCTAAAACATAGTCAAGTGAAGTAGAGTTCAAAGAAGAGTAAACCATTGTCCAGTCATTCTTTTCTAATGCCATACTGAAGTTCCTGATGTTATTGCCCAGATTTTAATCCCCATTAAAGAAGTGTTCATTTCATTTTTCATTTCATTTTTTGTCATCCACTTTGATTTATATTTTATCATTAAAAGATAGAGTTGAGAGTGATTCTGGAAGCTCTTGATAGGGTTTATAGCATTTAAACAAGCTTCAGGTAGATATTGCTAATTATCAGGGTTTGTAAGACCCCAACCAAAACAATTCACGTCAACCCTAAAAAACACCTGGGGCGCTACTGAGATTCTACAAAAGTTTCACTTAATAAGATTACTTTCTAGAAACCTACAAACTCCAGAAATTTCCTAGGCCAGATAAGCCCTGAAATCCAGAGGGACCAGTCACTCCAAGAACATCAACTATTTCCATCCTCCAATGCCATATTGTTGACACCCCTTTTCAACAAGAAAAAGTTAGAATGGGCAGAGCACAAATAGCCTAAAGACTGGGAGAAGGATCAAAGAATAAGGAGGAGTTATAACAGAGAATATAGGATTTAGCAAATGAGTATGCCTATTGAATCATTATATTGATATTTATTTTAATCTCCAGTGTCTTGGAACAGCTAGAAGGTAAAACCTAAAATTGTGGAATTGTAACCCATACCAAACGATGAAATCTGTTCTATAACTACTTACAAATGTACTTTGAAATTCTTTGCTTTTTTGTACGCATGTTATATTTCACAATAAAAAATAACATCTAAATATAAGGAAATTAGAAATATTCTCGTGCCCCATGCAGATTTGTTGCAAAATTTGAAACCTATGTACAGAACCAACATTATTCTCTCCTTTTTATTGGGATGCGTGGGCTTGTCTGATTCTTGCATAGGCAATACTTTGGAGTCAGAAACATGCATTTTCTTTTCTGAAAAACTTTTAAAAAGTCAACCCATTTTTTTCCTATCCCCTACCTGGACTCAAAAGGATTTTTACCTAATTTTAAAAGGAATCAAAGCATTACTTTTTAAATGTCATCCCCTGAAGTCATGAAGATAGCTGGAATTCAAGGTGCTGTCAAAATATATCAAAGTCAGAACAGCATACTATCTGCTTCCTTCAGTCTTTTGGGCTGTAAAACAGTACTCCTTTAAGTGTAGAAATAAGAAGGCTCTTGAATGTGGGTTAAAATCTGCACAGCCGTATGGCTTATTATTGATATTTCCCAATTAACATATAAAGACTAAATATCTTAATAGAAATAGTGTCTAGATATATTTTCTTTCTGTATTTTTTTCTGAAGCCAGACTATATTTGCAGTCTCCATAAATCTGTTCTTACCTCAAATAAAATTTAGTATCTTACAGGCAGATATGTGTGGTGAGGAAAAGCAAAAGGAGATTGCACACCCAAATCAAAACGGAGATTGAACAACAAAATGAAATTATTATTGTCCTTACACCACACAACCTTTCAGAGAAAGCTAGGTCAAGCTAAATGATTTGTATATGTTCCTGACCCAAATACCAATTACCAAGAACTTTCCAATTTTCTTTCCAGAATTATCCTCACCCTTGGTGTGATGGATAATTTAAGTCTCCCTAGCTATACAAGCAAGTGGGAGAAAATATCAAGATAGTAAATCAGTTTTTTCTTAAAAATGTTCATACCAAAAATGAGATATGATCCACTGATAGAACTTGTGCAGAAGGCCAAAGTGAGGAATTAGGGAGTACAAACATCATGGGGACTCAAAATGCAAAACCATATACTAGAAACCATACTTAAGAGTCAGGGTTAATAAATGCCCAGTCATTAATACCACACTAGGCTTACTTTTCTTATTATTTCCACATAGTCCCATTTTTTTTAAATAAAAGTCCCTGTGTAGCAAGATAAATTGAATTTCAGATAGTGACAAACACATATGGTTTTGGCCAAAAATGTCATTGTTTTCTTCCAACCCTGATGGCCTTTCTTAGCAAATGGTTTATACTGAATGGGACTTTTCTTAAATCCTCAAGGTCAGAGTTGATACTTGCCCAGTGTTCTTGATAGGGTTTATGGCATTTCAGTGATTGGCTGGTGGTCACTTGAAATCCATCCTTTTTGGTTAAAAGATAATATTTCAGGGAGTCCTATAAGGAATTTAAATAAATCCAAAGAGGCATCCTCTTGCACCATGATAGCTGTTAAGACACGATCCCAGTTTAGTTTATCAGATTCTTTAGCTGTCCTCTGAGAAGGTGAAGGCATTCCTAATAGAATACATAAGAGGGAAGACATTTTACATGGAGTGAAAGCATGGACTGGAGACTATGACTTCCTCTTAAGAAGTATATTTCAGCATCCTCAGGAAACCACCGATATGAACAATGTCTCACTCATGCTATTGAGGGTGAACTTTGACTTCTCCCTCCTGCTTTTCCAATGATCATTCATTTCAGGATTTGTGTG
The DNA here is from genome assembly GCA_004026745.1 of Myrmecophaga tridactyla. NCBI lineage: Eukaryota > Metazoa > Chordata > Mammalia > Pilosa > Myrmecophagidae > Myrmecophaga > Myrmecophaga tridactyla. Next base: position 40,423 of record PVIY010007466.1, on the reverse strand, counting down.
AGAACAGTGCTGAGATTTTTTTTAATGTAATTTGAATTTTTATGCCTACTCTTTGTTCTTTTAAAACTGGGCAGCAGCAGTAAGATTATGTTAAATATGTCCTGTTTACCTAGGCTAATTTCTCTAAATCTGTGATTTACAATAGACCAAAACTTTGGCCACTTGTGGCTTTTTAAATTAAATTTAAGTAAAATTAAGAATTCAGATCTTCAGTTGCATCCACAAAATTTTAAGCATTCAATAGGCACAGTATAGGCAGCACAGCATAGCGTTTTCCATCGTCTCAGAAAGTTCTGATAGAAACCAGGGCTAGAGGTGCTTCCCAGATATGGCTGTAGCCCAGAAATATGGCAATATTATTTTAATTAATACAGATTTAATTAATTAATTAACTTATACCTCATCAACACAGGTCAATCAAAAATCCTTCTGTGATGAGATATAATCATTTTAGCAGTAAAATAAAACTATAAATATTTTACGTAATGATGAAATGTCAAAGGTATATCTTTTGAGATCAGGACAATTTATTTTTTTGTATGATGGGGCCTGCTATCTTAACCATAGTCAACATTCTTAAACTAGTATTTTGAGTCACTAATGAGGAGACTAAGGCAAGAAAAACTAATAATGGTAAAATAATTAGAAAGAAAAGGTCATTATTCACATATAATGATAGTTCTGAAAAATAAAGATTCTATAGTTAAATGTATTTTATTAGAAAGTTTGAGGAGAATATAAAATCAAATATTAAAAAAAAACTATTGTGTTTCTATATAAAAGAACAGAAAACAAATGAGATCTGATTTCCAATAGCATTAACATATAAAATAAAATACCTAGCAATAAATCTACATATTTATGCACAAATTATGCAACAAAAATATGCACAAACTTTAAGAAAAAAATAAAAGTTTATTGTATGTCATTGAGGAAGATCTATATAAATGGAGTAATATGCAATGTTTCTGTACTGGAAGACTCAATAGTGTAAAGATGTCAGTTCACCCCAACTTGATCTCTAGATACAAAGCAATCCAATACAAATACTAGTGGTTGAGTGTGTATATTTGTGTTTGTGTGTATGTATACACATGTGTACATATTTTAGTTAACAAGTAAAATTCCAACATTTATACAGAAATGGAATGACTACTAAAAGGAAGGAGAAAAAAATGAAAATTTACTAGACTTCAAAACTTATTATATGAAGCCATAATAATTGGTATAAAAGGAAGTAAGAATGGATACAAATAAACCAAAAGAATGGAACAGAACCTAAGCGCTAAAGAGACACTTGATAAGTCTATCACAGTATCCTTTGACTTACCAGATACATACAGTCACATTGTAAAAGCTGTATCTTTATATAATTGTCTTCCAGAATCAAGGCTACTGGAGCACAATTCAACAGTTCAGGTAATTCCCTGTAGCCAATCTAATACACCATAAACTAAAAAGGAATATCTATATAATGTATAAGAATAACTTTCAGGATAACCTCTCAATTCTGTTTGAAATATCTCAACAACTGAAACTTTATTTTGTCTGATTTCTCTCTTCCCTCTTCTGGTCAAGAAGATGTGCCAAGTCCTAGTTTATCCCGGGAGTCCTGTTACACATTGCCAAGGAGATATACACCCCTGAGATTCATGTCTCATGTAAGGACATGCTCCTCTGGAGGGCAGTGAGTTCACCTGCCTAGTTGACTTAGAGAGAGAGGCCACATCTGAGTAACAGAAGAGGTTCTCTGGGACTGACTCTTAGGAATAATTATCAATAGGTTTATCTTCTCCTTTGCAGAAATAAACTTCATAGGGGCAAGACCCAAGATTGATTGCTTGCGAGAATATCAGGAATTCCCCAGATGGGGAAGATTAATATTTCTTTCTTTCTCTCCAGTCCCCCAAGGGAACTTTGCAAATATTTTTAAATTCTCTGCCCAAATTACTCTGGGATGTATCGGGGCAGTGCACTAATCAGTACAAACCAACAAGATCTCACTCCCTATTCAAGATTCCAGGCAATTATGGTGTTCAAATAAACTGACTATACAAGTTAAATTAGATAATGTGTTACCAAAAATATAATTTTTGCCCGAAATAAACAACCTTTCCTTTGGCCTCACATAGAAGTTGAAGTTTTAGAAGGGCCATGTTGTTCTTTACCCTGTATTCTGATTTACCTTAGTCCTATCCAGATCAGCTTCATTCACATCTCTAGTCAAATTCTCATCACTTTTTCAACTTTTTAAACAGTTGCTGTATGGGGTAATGTTGACTTTCATGGCTTCAGAGCTCTACCTCTGAGTCTCAGGTGTCACATAAATACCCCAAGTTCTAGGGAACAACCAGGTTGTACACAAATAGCTCAGCATCTCAGAATTTAGTAGTAACAGTTACAACTCTGGAATAGATGTAACTGATGCAAGAGTTTATAATTTAGGAAGCTTTGCAATAGACCACCTCACTTCATCCCCCTTCTTTCTTTGTAGAAGAATATGCATTATTGAATTCAAGTGTCAGTATTTCCAGAAACATAACTAAATAAGACATTCATGTCTTCTTGTCTTGTTGATAACTTCATGGAACATGACTGAATTAATTAAGCTAATGCCTCACTATAATGACAGGCATATACATGTAATTTGCTATAAGGCAGGAATGACTCAGTCAGGCTGCTGGGGTTGCCTCTGAGCCAAGTTTTGACAGGGCATTATACTTTCCTTTTTTTTTTTCTTTTCCCATATAAATTCAAATTGTTCCAAAAGTGACAATGAAACAGGAGAGGCCCTAGAAGTGGAAAATACACCATTGTGCATTACTGATCTGTCTGATACATGTGCCAGTTTTCAATTCATTGCCTCTCAGCTCTAAACCCTCCTTCTTTTTCCTCTGTGATACTGGAGCTGGACCCTGTAGACATTTCTCCTTTGCAGATGTCTCAATGTCAATTTTGTCAATAGAAGAAACTGGAGCTTCTTGCTTCTGGTCTATTGTTTTGAGGACATGATAGCAAGGAAATCAGCCTATGGGTGGTCTGGAAATGCTCACTTATGGGATTCTTATGCACTAGCTATGGCCACACTCTGCTGCAAGTTTATTCCACCCAGCTAAGCCACCTCTTTATGTAAGCATTGTCTCGCTCTCTCTGACAAGTGTCTTTTTTTTTTTTTTTTTTGCATGGGCAGGCACAGGGAATTGAAGCCGGGTCTCTGGCATGGCAGATGAGAATTCTGCCTGCTGAGCCACCATGGCCCTGGCAAGTATCTGTTGCAAATGTGGAGATACTTCTGAGATACAGTCTTAAGTGGGAAAGAAAAACACAGTGCAGAACAATGGATAATGAGTAATTCCCTTTGTGTATTAAAAATATGTTCAAACATTTGTTGACTCATACCACAAATACACACACACACACATGCATTTCTCCCCGCTAGAAGGATACTAGAAGTTAACAGGGCAGATTCAGAACAACTGTTTATTTCATAGCTTTCACAATTCTTTGATTGTTTTCTCAATGAGCAAATGATACTTTTAAAAAAGAAAATGAAAAAAAATAGAAAATAAATGTACTACCCTTAAGAAGAGTTAATGATATATGTCAAGTGGGTATACGGACTCTAAAACCGTTTAGGACAGAGTAGTGGATGTGAAAATGAATGTCAGGGAGAAAGCAGGGTTTGGACTGGATACCACAGGTGAGCAAAATGATGTAACAGGTGAAAAGACTGTAACTATTCCATTCAGGAGTGCTCTCTCAACTAAACAGTTTAGTATAATGATTGGTTGGGGGTATTTCTGGAGATAGTCTGGGCTGGATATTCAGATCTAGCATTGACTGGCTGTATGTCCCTGGGCATGGTTTGCATCGTTTCTGTTGATGATAGTTGTATCTACATCATAGAGGAGTTGTAAGAATTAAATGAAATACTGTAGCAGGCAGGCCTCCCCCTCTTTCTGGTTCAGCTGTGCTCTCTGTGGAAAATCCCCAACCCCCCTCTCCTGACCTTCAGGAAGGGGTAAAACTTGCAGGTAAGCGAGATAAGACACATTCCTGGGATAGAAACCTCCTCCCCTAGCCTTCAGGTACAGGTGAAAATGCACGTAGGCAAAATAAGACATTCCTGGGGTGGGGACCCCTCAACGGTTCAGCTTTGGGCCATTCTCAACTTAAATCAATCAATTGTTTACCTTGTCTTTGACATGTCAAACAGTCTATAAAAGCTAAGGTTGCCTTTTGTTCGGGGTTCAGACTTTCAGATGCTACTTGGCTGAGTTCTATGGCCATAGAAAATAAAACCTGCTTCCCAAAACCATGGATCCTTAGTCTCAGCCTGTTCTAACTGTGCAGAACGTTCCTGGAGGCCTGTGGCCTTGTTCCTGGTTTTCGTGCTACAATACTACATGAAACACTTTTAGAATAGCTCCTGACACACAATGAGTAGTAAATAAATGTTAATTATCACCTTAAAGTCTCATGTAAATTGGAAAAATAATCTAACATTTCATATATGTTGCCTCTGCCTCATCCTGGCTCCTGTCACCTAAAAGCAACTCAGAATGGCTGAATACAATTCTAGTTCACACTGTCCTAGTGATCCATCTTTTCCTCAGTCTTCCAGGTCGGTGCCTAATCCGAATGCAAACCTTACTTTCCTTCTACGATCATTGAGTTTTTGGTCAGTCACTTTGCAATGTCCTGCCAAGTGTCATTCCATAAGGGAAAATTCCTTATTCTTATATAAAGATATTTAAAGGTAAGGAACATAGAAATGTAGATCAGGAACTTTTTCATAAATCCTTTGACCATTATTTATACAGCCGCATCCATATTTACATAAGACAAGATACAAGGGTGGCAATTTGGGGCACAAAATTCCCACAGAAGTTAACCTGAAGCCCTTTAATTTATTTTTATATTTCTCTTTCAAGAGACGAACTATTTCATTTCAAGGTTTTGTTTGCTTGATTTCTGTTGAAAAAGAGATCAATCTAAATATTCAGGGGAATGTCTAGGGCTTTTCATTTTCCCTCCCAGCAATACATTAATGAGCCGTTTGTGGAAGTTCAGAAAATGCTACTCACCTAATGAGGTTTGTTGCATTTTATATTTGTGAATGTGCTTCAGGCTCTCCTGGTGTCTGTGATTAGCAGGTATTTTATTCCACGTCGGTCATTTCTTAGGCTTTGTTTCTTCCCACCCTCCCTCCCAGTATACACAACTTTTAGTTTCTGCAATCGTCCTGCCACAGACCTGTGAACCTTCAGGGAGCATTGCTTGGCACAGATATAACAGACATAATCCTTTAGGATATATTAAGATGGCATTATCATTTGGCGCTAAAAAGAAATAGAAAAAAAGCTCGGTTTGTGAGACTATTCATTATCACTCTTGTTGATTTCCTAGAATTTAACTTCACATAGCCATAATGATTCTACAGAAGAGCCTCAGGAAATGTGAAAGGGCTGTTTAAAAGCATCATAATTGTTTTGTTTGTCATGATGTCCTTGTTTGTGTGGACATTTCTTTGAACACCTAAAAGTGAAATTCGTTAGATAGGTGGCATTTCCATTGTTGTTCTTTACGGCTTAATCTATATCAAAGCAGTACACACATATCAGTCCATTTCAATCTTAACTCAATATGAGGCTTCCATAATTGAGCCACTCATCATTTTGAAAAGGACTCCAAAAAGAAAACCAAGATTTTTATATAGGAAGCAGCATCTTAAATTTAATTTTGCAAGAATATTAGTTAGGACCTATGAGATATAAAATATATGATGTGGAGTGCATGGGTGGTTCAGTGGTAGAATGCTTGTCTTCTATGCAGGAGACCTGGGTTTGATTCCTGGACCACGCACCCCCCAAAAAAAATGTGACATGAAAGAGTTAGTGAATAATAGATGGTCATACGGAGGCAAGTGTAGAGAGGAGCAATAAATTTCAATGCACAGCGCAACAACTAGCTGTAGAATGGACTTCAGAGTTTGGTATGGGTTACAATTCCACAATTTTAGTTTTTACTTCTAGCTGCTCTAAGACACTGGAGACTAAAAGAAATATCAATTTAATAATTCAGCAATCATATTCATTTATTAAACCCTACCTTCTCTGTATAACTCCACCATCAGCTTTGATCTTTCTATCCCACTCTTTATGGGTATGTGGGCTATGGCCATTCTAACTTTTTCATGTTGGAAGGGGCTGTCAGTAATATGAGGTAGGGAGATGGAACTCGTTGATGTTCTGGAGAGGCTGGGCCCTCTAGGCTTCCAGACTTATCTGGTCCAGGAACCCATCTGGAGGTTGTAGGTTTCTGAAAAGTGAGCGGGTTATTTCATGTCATGTAAACATATCTGGGTTAAATCTTTCTATTCAATTGTGTTACTCTCAAATGAGCTGTAGGTTTGGTGAATAGATCTCTGAATCTCTGCATTCTAATATAGCTCTGAATGTGTTGTGTAAACCTGGCAGAGAAAGAGAAAAGAGAGCATGTATGATCACAAGCTTGAGGGTCTTTTTTCGGTGGGAGGTGGACATCAAAAAATAAGATTCATTCTGGTGGAACAATTTTCAAGAAGTAAGCGATGCTATGAGCAGCAGTTTGTAGTTGAGGTTAGTAATATGGCACATTTACTGAGCCATAGTTCTGGCCTCTGTGCCATATGCATAGCTGGACAGGCAGCTAGAGAAGAACAGCCTGCTAGGTCTGAGATAAAACACATCTGTTCCTCATTGCTTCTTTTTGGAACCTTCTATGCTAAATGGGAGCATCACTTTTTACTTTTTCAATAAACAATGGGCTCAGTTGTGGGAATACAGCAGGCAATGGGTGCCAGGACTGAAGAAAGCCAGAGTCCTCAAAGGAAATTTGATGGGACATTATTCCAGGCAAAGAGAGTTGTTTCTGCCAATTTATACTGGTGTCATACCCACTAGAATTACTGGGTCACCTGAAAAGGCTTTCAGGAGAAAAATAAGCTTAATTATTATAGGATGATAGATTTGTACTTGGTTTCAATGCTCCACTGATAGTTACATGGCTTGATATTGAGATCCTCCAAACAAAAATGTTAGGAAAACCAACTGGAAACTTTAATTACTATATAAATAGGTCCCCCACCTCCTCAAAATTAAGAGTAATCTTGAGCAGTGTTTTCAACTACAAAGTATTAAAATATCAGCCAACAGTATATTCTCTCTGTTTCAGGTTCCCCAGGATTCTTTGTTCTTATGCACTTCTGTTCCTAGAGTCAAGCATCAGAGATTAACACTCAAGAGTGATAAATGGTTCTAACATAAATATGTACATTGTGCCTTGGGGGAACACTGCTAATAAATGCATTGTTTCATGGTGCCTTAGAAGCGCTTGTCGAAAGTCACATCTGTCGTGAATCAGAAAAATCTGACAGTTAGGGGGAGGACAAAGGCCATACCCATAGGATATCTCTGCATAGGTAAGGCCTGATGCACAAGCCTTCTCTCTCTCTCTCTTTCTCTCAGCAACAGCATTTTTTCAAGCACTAACTTATTGCCCCTTCCCCAATACAGGCAGTTATTATTTCCAGAGCACATCCTCTGTGATGCATGCATTCTAAGATTTAGGATTTACAGGAATACTAAGTTTGAATCCTTTTTTCTCTATATCCCCTAGCTATTTCTTTCACTCCTAGATAACTTGTTCTTCATTTGCTCCATAAAACTGGTGAGCAATGAGGAAAACATGGGCCAAATTTGGATAGATCGTAAGTGCAATTCACATAAGCTGGGAACTGAATGTAGGGAGAAACTGAATTTACAAACAGGCAATGACCAGGAAACTCTGGTCCACTACCTACAACAAAGAGTTGAGGAACATGGCCACTAACTATAGCAACCAGACCAGGAAATCACACGACAGTCCCTGTAACAACGGACCCAAAATAGCCTTGACAGCTTCCCTAATTTCTGCCTTTGCTTCCAATGTAGGACCAACAGAAGAAAACCAAATATGATCCCCTAACCAATCACATGGGATGCCCTGCTTATAGTTAACCGACCTCCAGATTTCCCATGCCAACAGCCTACAATCAGAGCTGACTTTAACTCTTCCATTTGTCCCCTTCCACACTCTACTGCCTACCTTTAAGTCTCTACCAAACACAAGTGATGGTGGCTGACTCCCTTGTTATGGCAAGTTCTGAATAAATAGGCTTGGCTCGTACTTATTTGGGTGTTCTAGATTCATTTCTACATTGGTATGACGAGATAGGATTTCACAATTGTCTTTATGGACCTTGTGTTGGTTTTCAAAAGGTTGCTAAATAACAATGTTTCCTCTCTCTACCAAGTATATGGGAATCATATTGAGGAATTTAAGAGCAATTTGTTGAATTCAGGCCGAAGAAGTACAAAATATATCACAATTCACAATAATTTTAATGAGCTCTAATTATTAGATAATTATAGAACTTTTCATTAAAATGTTTGGAGAGGAAGAGAAAAATGATGCCAGCATTGGTTTCGTTTTTGGCACGGGCAGGCTCTGGGAATTGAACCCGGGTCTCCAGCTCTGTAGGCAAGAATTCTTGCCACTGAGACACCATTGCACCACCCTGATTTTATAAATATCTTACTATAATTCTTTGGATGACAGCTCCAATCTGAAGTAGTTTATAAATGTCTGTATAAATCAATTTGGGAAGGGAAATTTAATGGCAGGATAACTTAATTTCTATTAGCAATATTCCCTAGAAATATAATGCAAGGTTCATACGTAATTTTTAATGTTCTAGTTGCCATGTAAAAAAAAATAAAAAGAAATAGGAGAAATTACTTTTAATAATATATTTTACTCCAATATACCCCAAATATTTTTCTTTCCATATGTGATCAACATAAAAATATGAATAAAATACTGTACATTATTTTTTGTACTAAGAAATTGAAATCTGGTATTTAATTTATTCTTATAGCACATTCCAATTTGGACTGGCTGTTTGTCAAGGAGTAAATGTCTACACATGACTAGTGGCTACCACATTGGGCATGACAGGTTTTTATGGTATCTAGGTACAAAAATCCAAGGAAAAAAAGTGCTGCTACTCGCAGAACAAATAAAACACCCTGTTGCTCTGATGGCACTTTTGAGGAAAAAATGGAACCCTCAAAATATAAATGATAAATCACAGCAGATATTGCCTTTGGCAAAATAAACTGCTTACATTAAAAAATAGGTCTACTGCTTAGTGTTGTCTCAACTTACTCTTTGGCATCTGCAGAAGAATGCAGGTACTTTTATCACTTTAAGGTCATGATTTGTTTGGAATTTGGTAGGTAAACAAAAACAAAAAAAAATCATAGGTATAAATATTAAAGGATTCTTATTTACATTGTTCATTTGGGAGTTTTAGAGTAGGAGTAGACTCACTCAGCTCCCCAAAAGGTAACTTCATAGTTGTCATGGTCAGGTTCATGTGTCAACTTGGCAAGGTTGTGGTGCCTGGTCATCTGGTCAGGCAAGTGCTGGCTTGTCTGTTGTACAAGGACATCTCATGGGCATAATCATAATTACATTGACTGCATCCACATCTGATTGTATTTGTAATCAGCTACGGAGAGTCTCTTCTGCAGTGAGTGATGTTCAACCTAACACCAGAAGGCTTTTAAGGAGGATTCAGAAGAGACAGTCACTCTTCCTGCTTCAGCCGGTGAGCCTCTCCTGTAGAGTTCATCCAGACCCTTCGTTGGAGTCACCAGCTTCACAGCCTGCCTAACCTTACAGACCTTGGACCATTATATTCCCATGGTTGCCCAGCCAGCCTTTCCTGAGAGTTCGTTGAGAACCTTCATTGATTGCCATCTTGCAGCCTGTCCTACAGACCTTGGACTCTACATTCCCATGGTTATCTGAGACACTTTTATGAATTTTGTATCTACACATATCTCCTGCTGATTCTGTTTCTCTAGAGAACCCTTGCTAATACAACAGCTAAAAAAAAAATGCTACAAAAATATTTGGTAGGGTGTCCTATGGTTTACCAGGTGCCCTCATAATCGGTGGAGAAAAACATAAGAGAATGTTTTTAAGGGTGACATTTGCATTGCTTTTGTTTTTCTTGTCAATGCTGGCTGTAAACAAAGCAGGTAGAAGTGTACCGGCTCCAATTTTACTGACTAGAGCCTGAAAATAGTCTGTTCAACATCCCAGGAAGAGACCATTCCAAGTTAACCATATGTTCTAGTTGAAACTAAAATGCCAATTCCTGCAATGCTCATAGAGACATTAAACAGTCTACATGTGAGGGCATTAATACCACCCATACATATCTGACTACCAGCAGCAAAGATGTGAAGCTATTTTTTTCATGGGAATAATCTACTTTTTCTCTCTAAATGCTTGTCTTCCTTCTTTGTATATTCCTCAACAAAACAAAACAAATTGTAGTATCCCAGTGAAGAATGTTCTCACTCTCTTAGTTTCAATAAAAATATAATTGGGGTTTTCTATTTATCAATATTTACTTCTTAGGGTTACATGAGCTATAAAATCAATTGATAAAATCTCAACCTTGGGAAACAATTTTATAGTGACAAATACACTAAATTAAGACATTTTGCTTTTTGAAAAACTATGCACAATAATACTTGCCAGGCCCTAAGTCACTTACTAAGGGAACTTGTAAAAACTTTTCAAAAGCAAAAACGAACAAATAAACAAAAACTTCTTGATAAAACACTAGGAAAATAATGGTTCCATTTACAGTTCAATCATGATATGTTAGAAAATCAAAATTTTGCTTAATTTTACCAGTAGAAATGCACTTTAAAGTTAGGTTTAAAGCAATTTCATAAACCATTAGAGAAATTTTTCAAAGCTAGTATGTACCCCAGAAAATCCATGTCCTTTAATGCTAATTCAATATTGCAGGGTAGGATCTTCTTTATTGTTTCCGTGAAGATGTGACTCACCCAATTGTGGTTGTTAACTTTTGATTAGATGGCTTCCATGGAGATGTGTCTCCACCCATTCAAGGTGAGGTTCCTTACTGGAGCCCTTTATGAGGGAACCATTTTGAAAAAAGCCAAAGAGCTAACAGAACCAACAGAACCCACATAGCCAGAGACCACTGGAAATATGGAAAGAAAATGCCCCTGGCGGAGCAGTTGAAGAAGCCTGGAGAGAAAGCTAGCAGACATTGCCATGTGCCTTTCCAGCTGAGAAAGAAATCCTGAAATGTCATCAGCTTTCTTGAGCCAAGGTATCTTTCCCTAGATGCTTAATTTGGACATTCTTATAGCTTTGCCTTAATTTGGGCATTGTCATGGCCTTAGCACTGTAAACGTGCAATTTAATAAATTCTCCTTTTTAAAAGCTGTTCTGTTTCTGGCATACTGCACTCCAGCAGCTTTTACAAACTTAGACACACCACCTAGAAATTGTTAGGCAATTAGAAACATGATATGAATAAAAAATAAAAGGAAAGAAAAGTCAAAGACTGATGAGTGGGTATTTTAAATTTATTTAAAATATAAATAATGCTTTAAAATTATTTAAAAAGCTGGGGAATAGTATAACCAGATTCAACTATTGAATTACTGTGGATTACAGATCCTACTATTGAATTACTGAATTATTGAATTAGGTGGCAGGATAGAGACAACCAGGGAACGGATATTTTGTTTTGGTAAATGTTCCAGAATACAGGAGGCATTAGGGAAATATTTACTTAAAATAAAAAAAGAGAATTTATATTTGGATAAGTATTCATTCCCAAAAGCATAGTAACTGCAAATGCACATTATTTTTTAAAAATCCACTTGAAACCAGTAGTGATGAGAAAGTATGAACAAAGAACAGAAATTGATCAGAGTGCCACAAATTGTTACTAATGTAAAGTGTATTTATATTTACTGGTCTTTTTTGTTGCAGAAACATATGTAAGTGTGTATGTCTGTGTATATTCATATATATATTTTACCATCACATGAAATCACTTTCCAACTGTATTTGTAAGTCAAAATATGAATTTCATTAAAAGCAATCCTTCTATCTCAAAATTCTTACAGATTATCTTTCCCTCTTTACTTAAAAATATTTTTATTGAGAAAAAGAAAAAGAAATGCAAAGAAAAAAAAAGAATTCATACATCTCATATCCCTTACCCCTCCCTCTCATTGACCCATAGTATTTTAATCAACCCAATTTTTATCTCCTTCTATTATTTATTTATTTTTATCTTTATTGTTATTACTTTTTTACTCATCTGTCCATATCCTGGATAAAAGTAGCACCAGACACAAGATTTTCAGAATTACACAGTGGTATTGTAAAAGCTACATTACTATACAATTGTCTTCAAGAATCAAGGTTACTAGGACAGAGTTCAACAGTTTCAGGTACTTCCTTCCAGCCACTTCAATACACCAGAAATTAAACAAGGATATCTATATAATGCATAAGAATAACCTCCAGGATAACCTCATGACTCTGTTTGAAATCTCTTGACCATGGAGATTTTATTTTGTCTCATTTCTCTCCTTCCCATTTTGGTCAGGAAGTCTTTCTCATTCCCATGATGCTGGGCCCTGGCTCGTCTCCAGGAGTCCTGTTCCACATTGCCAGGGATATTTACACCTCTGAGAGTCATGTCCCACATCAGGGGGAGGGCAGTGAGTTCACCTGCCAGCTTGGCTTAGAGAGAGAGGCCACATCTGAGCAACAAAAGAAGTTCTCCCGAGGTGACTCTTAGGTGTAATTATCAGTAGGCTTAGCCTCTTCTTTGCAGGAATAAGCTTCATAAGGGTAAGCCCCAAGATTGCGGGCTCAGTCTATTGAATTGGTTGACCCAATGCTTGCTAGAATATCAAGAATTCCCCAGATGGGGGAATTGAATATTTCTTTCTTTCTTCCCAATACCCCAAGGGGACTTTGCAAATACTTTTTTATTCTCTGCCCAAATTACTCTGGGATGTATAGGGGCATCACACTAGCCTGTACAAACCAACCAGACCTCATGTCTAGTCAAGATTACATGTAATTATGGTGTTCAAGTAAACTGACCATTGAGTTAAATTAGATAATATGCTACCCAAAATATTACCTAATTAGCTAACTGTTCACCCATCTCTAGCTTCTTTATATCCCTAAGTCTTCTATATTCTATATTATAAGCCTCTGACTTTACCTTTACCATGGTCATAAAGTGGAATCCTATAGTATCCTATCCTTCTGTGTCTGGCTTATTTTACTTAGCATTCATGTCTTTTGCTCATTTCTCTCTCGACCCACTGGTTGTTTAAGAGTGTGTTTTTCAGCCTCCATATATTTGTGAATTTTCTGGCCCTCTTCCTGTTCTTGATTTCCAACTTCATTCCATTATGATCTGGGAGAAAGGGGAGTTGAAGTCTCTAAGTATTGTGGTAGAAGTGTCTACTTCTCCCTTCAATGTTGGCAGTGTTTGCCTCATCTATTTTGGAGCACTCTGGCTCTGTGTATAATATTTATATTTATATAATTTATAATTCCTGTCAAATTATTCTTTTTATTAATACATAGTGTTCTTCTTTGTTTCTTTTAATTGTTTTACACTTGTAGTCTGTTAGTATAGCGACTCTTGCTCTTTTCTCGTTGTTGTTTGCATGAAATAACTTTTTCCAACATTTCGCTTTCAATCTGTTTTTGTCATTGGACCTAAAGTGAGTCTCCTGCTGACAGTATACAGATGGGTACTATTTTTTTTATCCATTCTGCCATCTATGTATTTTGATTGGGATCCTTAATCCATTAACATTTAATGTATTACTGTAAAGGCAATACTTTCTTCTACCATTTTGTCTTTTGGATTTTATATGCAATATCTAATTTTTTCTCTCTTTTTACCTTTACTGATAGTCTTCATTTCTAAACTCCTTTATAGACCTCTTTCACCTATCTTTTCCTATCTGCCTGTTGTGATCCCTTTATTACCTCCTGTAGAGCTGGTCTCTTTAAACATTCTCTTAAATATTTTAAGAAATTGCCTGAAAATATTTTAATCTCTCCATCTTTTTTGAAGGACAGTTTTACTGGGCATAGAATTCTTGGTTGGCAGCTTTTCTCTTTCAGATTCTTAAATATATCATGCCACTAATCCTTTCTTCTGCTCTTCAAATCTAATGTTGTAGGTTTACAAAGTTGTTTTTTTTTTCAACTCTTCTATTGTGCTTTTCATTCCCATAAGTTCTGTAACTTGTTTTTTTTTCAAATTTTTGAGTCCTTATTTGTGTTTGCCCAGGGTTTTTTTTACATCCTCCCTCAATTTGTTGATTTGATTTTGGATGAGATTTTGCATTTATGTTCAAACATCCTGAATTAGTTGTTTCAACTCCTGTATCTCATTTGACGTGATGGTTTGTTCCTTTGCCTGGGCCATATCTTCAAATTTCCTAGTATGACTCATTAATTTTGCTGGCATCTAGGCATTTGATTTCCTTAATTAATTTATTCTGTGGGTTGTTTTAACTCTTTTACCTGGGTTTTCTTATTGAATTTTTTCTTTTCTATTTGTTCCTTGACATTTAGTTCAACTTACTCTAGACTTCTAGCATAGGTTCTGTTGAACTCATCAGCATTTTTTCAGTTCTTATTTTTCTGTTTCTTGCCCTGCCTATATGGAGCATTGGAGCATTTTTTTTTTTTACAGAAAGTCTCCTCAGATATTATAGACTCCAGTCAGATTTTCCCAGGCCAGACAGGACTATGTCTCAGGAAGACAGAGTAGCCATCATCAGTTTTCCCTGAGGGTGAGACTCAACACCCTCTAGAAGCCTCTAGACTCTGTTCTTTTCCCATCCTGCCCACCATGTGATGCTTATATACCTGTGCCTACCCATCAGTGTAAAGTGATCTGGCACCTTTAATTTCAGCAGACTGTCCCTGCCAGGGGCCTGGTTGATACAGAGGTGAGGTGGTAGGTGGACTTTGATTGCTTCTGTGTTCCAGCCTCTGGGGACCGACTTCCTTGAAGGAAGGATTCCATTGAGGTGGTCCCTGCCCCCATTTTCTTGGGAAAGATATGCCCTATAGGAAATTAACCCCTTTTACCTGACTAGTTACTTTGTCCCTCAGACATGTAGACATGTATTAGTTCCACCCTTGCCTGGGGCAGTGCTGGAGCCTGAGAGTGCTTGCAGTTCTATTTGATGAACTGTTATGAAGTAAAAAAAAAAAAAAGAAAAAAGAAAAAAAAGTCTTTTCAGATACAGAACCCTACTGCTCAAGTTTGACAATCAAGAGCTTGAGTTGGGACATGGATCCATGTATCTCTAGGTTCTATGTGACCCCTTTTCTTGGAGTCTAGCTCTTTTACACTATTTTGTGCTGTACAACCCAAAATGACTCTGCTTTGCTTTTTTTTTATTTCCATCAGCCCCACTCTCTCTCTGCCAGGGTAAAAACTGTTTATTTCAGGTTTATCTGTGCTGGGGGCCTGTTTTCAGTAATCAGAATTTGTTAATTAATTCTGTCATTGGAGATTGGTTGAGCTAAGCCCTTGCTGCTAGCATATTCTGTTTCTTTTTTCTTGGGGGAAATCAGCCTGTCATGCCCATAGGGGAAAGGCACCAGCCTCTGTAGCTTAGGGGACTTACAGTTCTGTGTGGGGTCTCAGCCATTTACCTGGTCCAGATTGGTGTATGCTATGTGTCCAGTCATTGATGTTCCACCAGAAGTTGTTCTGTATCCTTTCTGGATATTTGCTAGCTGCTCTGGAGGATGGACTAAATTCCACACTTCACTATTTCACAATCTTTCTCAAACTGTATTTTCTTATAAGATCTTAAATTTCTCAAAACAAATGTTTCTAGGGCGGCTGCCGTGGCTCAGCAGGCAGAGCTCCGACCTGCCGTGCTGGAGGTCTGGAGTTCGATCCCTGGTGCCTCCTGCCCATATGCAAATTATAAAAAAAAAACCAAAAAAACAAATGTTTCTACCCTAAAGGATTTTATTCACCTTACCTTTAGTTCTGCAGGGCTTACTTAGTGCATTTTTCCCATAATTTCCATTTGTCCTTCATTATATTTTAGGCAACACATTGTGTTAAACAAAATCTGGCCCCAAGACATTGTACCCACATAAGAGTCCTGATATTCTTGGCCAAACATCTGCATCCCCAAATAGGGTGGATGAAATATTCCCATATTAATCCTGCCTGGAAATCTACATTCAGACCCCATTATTTTTGAATGAATATTCCAAGTACATTCATATTTAAATGCATCTCACAGCTAATTCCTGTTGCCTAGAAGTTCTATTTGACTCTGTAGGTCTTGGATGTTTAAACAGCCTCACTTTTATGCCATTGCTTCCAAATATTTTTTCTGCCAGAAGGCTAGCATTCAATTTGGAACTCAAACAGCTCTATATTTGAGGGAAAGAGAGAAAGAGATGCAAATATTTCATAAGTGGAAGTTCTGTTTTTTTTTCTCTAGTACAAACATACAACTCTGTCTAGAGGATATCCATTTTTTTCATTAATTAATTGTAATTTTGTGCATTAATTACTCAGAGCTCTCTAAGGTCAAAGCCAATGAGCTAATGATAGGGGTATATGTGGGTGCAGGTAATAAAATAAGTAAATTTCCCAGTATCAGAGCAAGTTGAATCTGTCAATGAAGATAAGCTATTAACAAGAGCAGTTCAAAGCAGAATATAATATGTGCCATTGGAATCAAAGGAAGTGTTATATACTCAGATGGGATCATTGGGGGAAGATTTCAATGAGTAAATGATACATTAGACAGATACAACAGAGGAATAAAATTGGAACAGTAAGAAAGGTCACCACAGCCAAGGAGAACAACAGAAACAGTAGCTTTGGGAAAGCCCATATTGTATGCAGGAAATGATATCCCAGTGAGCAGACCCAGCACCCATGCAGTAGGGTAATAAACCATTTTGTGATCCAGACATTAGTCCCTTATTGAGGTGGATCATTCACTGTGTTGAGCAGATTGATGATATTAACAAGCCTTGTTCTTGGGGAAGCATGGTACTATCTGGTTATAATAGGGAGAGGACAGCCTTGTCAGGACAAGGAAAGACTGTGAAGGATGGGGAAGATATTGTGAAAGACAGTGAAGTGTTCTCCACAAGGAGCAGAAAGGATCAAGTTTCCACTCCGAAAGGCTGGTGAAATCTTTACAAAGAGACAACAAGGCTGGAGGAAGAGCTACTCTGTGAGTAAGGCTGGACAATCTAACAATGAAGTAAAGATTGAAGTATTAATGTGTAGAAGGCTAATAGGTCAGGAAAAAAAGGAGGGGCTAGAGTACAGTAGTGATTTGGATCATTGATGGTTTAATATATGTATATATCTATATCTATCTATCTATATATTTATAAACAGTCACTGATATTGAAGCATCCCTGAGAGTTAGGAGGTCTGGACACAAATATAAAAGTGTGAGGCAGTCAGAGGCACAGACCCATTAGAGTTATGCACATGAAGTAAAAGAGGACAGAGTGGAATTTCCCAAAAGTAGAAGAAGTTACTGTTCTTTATCATAAAATGCCGTTGAAATAATGAAAATTTGCACTAGTTTACATATAACTGAGTTGCAACTAAGTCTTGAGAGCAGACAGATTCTTTACTGAATGCTCTTTGAAACATCTTACAAAAACAGACATTTTGAATGCAGGTTAAGTGCTGGACATAGCAGAGATGAAACATTCGTGAGATCAGAAAAGTATTAGAGGAAAGTACTGGGCACCAGTTATAGTTAGAGAGACAATGAAGGGCAAGGATCAGGGAAAGCAGATGGACAGAATCCATTTGAGACCAACAAAACCAAGAGAACTCAATTCAGGAGTGAAAAGTAAGGAAGAGAGGGTCAAAGACCAGATAAACAGGTAAGTGCGAAAGAGCAGAGCAAGCCAGAGAGAGAACCTGGATTGAAATGATAACAATGCTCAGCAAATGACTATCTGGCATGAATTTAGAAATGCATGGAACCAATATCTGAAATGGCACTGCGAGGTTTAATTTATTTGCTCATGTTTTATTTTGTTGCTTTGTATCAGTGGATGAAAGTTTTTATAGAATCTCTATTTGCAATAGACTCAACTTTGGCTACTCATTTGAATGACCTGATGCCTAGGACTTTCCCCAAAATTCTAGTGTAACTCCCTGGGGTATAGACCCTGCCTCTAGAATTTTGGAAGCTGCCAAGGTGATTCTATTGGCCAAAGTTGAGAAGCCCTGATCATGAAAAGCCAGCCATGGTTGAGTTACTGGCAGGGAGGGAACAGAGGGGCCTGTTCTCACTAATTTAATCTAGTTAGGTGAAGCAGAATCCTTGGGGAGCACTTTTAAACCTACAGAAGCTTCACACCCACACCAATCTATTGAATATGAAAGTAAACGTTGAAGATAGGACACAACATAAGAGAACCTGTTATGCATGCCTGCTTAAAATCCACTGCCACAGGTCTCCCTATCAGACTTTATAAATTACTGCTACCAACTAAAGTCTTCGTCTTCGTCTTCTGCAAGTTGCCAAACTTCTTGGGAAAGATACTACTTTGACCTCTTTAGGTATTTTATTTTGGTTTTACTAGTGTCCATTCTGTTATTAAATAATAATAATTCTAATTGCCATTCATTGAGAGCTATGTGCCAAGAATTTTGCGAAGCCCTGTAGATTCAAAATGAGCTTGCCCACGAAGAGTCATCCATTTGGAAGAGGAAAAGCAAGTGAATAATTATGACTTCGAGGCTGAATGCTCTGATAAATCAAGGTACAATATGCATGCCAGACATAGACAGGAGGGTGACAATTCTGCCCAAAGAGGAGTCTCGAGGAAAAAGCTTCCTTGACAGGGAGTGATCAAGAGAAGATTTTGGATGACTGGATACAGAGTAGTACTGGGTTAGAGAGATGGGAAAGACAAGCAAAGTGGGATGTGTGCAGCTCTCTAAACCATGCAGAGGTCAAAATTTAGGGATTTGTGATGCCTTCTCTTCCACCTCTCATTGATAGAGTATATATGTCATGGGAATATATGTGGATTAGCCACATAGAATGCTCAAAATGTGTGCTGGTGGCATGGGTTTGAGACCCAGTTTGGTTTACTTGCGCTTCTTTTCTTTCCTCAAGTAAAGGTAACTGGGTCTGCAATGTGTACTTAAGTCATTTTACATATATCAGAGAAAAGAATCTGGGGCAGAAAAATGTTTTTGGACCTGCTTTAGCAGGTTCTGCTGGTCTGTTTATTAATTTGACGCAGGACACATGAGAGGTTTCAGGAAGCTGATCTGTATCTTTTCTGATTGGCAACTCTGCTTCTTGGTAAAACAGGATCTAATAATTTCAATGTCTGATCAATCAGATTGGCCTGATTTTAATATATATTGAATATATATATATATAAGGATAGGGATGGGAGGGATGAGAACAGAAATTTCCTTCTCAGCATTCCCATGACAGAAACAGCTAGTTGCCTATTTATATTTCCAGATATTTTTAAGAGTGAAATTGTCTCTAGTTTAGGAGCAACATTTGCCAACCTCATTGACAGGCATGCTTCTGGCCTGTGTGATGTTATTGGAAGTTGTTGGGTCAGGCTTACAGGAAGTTTTCCTTAATAAATGACATACTTTAAGGGCTTACCAGTTTTTATACTTGGCACTACCTGTGTCTTTCTCTGGAACTCAGATGTGATGGCTGAAGCCACAGCAGCCATCTCATGAGAATAAATATGAAGAGTTAGTGGTTTGGGTCATGCATAAAAACCAGTCATGGTAAAAATGTAGGATAGCATATTTTGAGATTTATCATTGCTAAAGGAAAACATATATTCCCTATTTTATTCAAAGCTTTTTTTTTTTAAGGGCAGAAGAGTCTCTGTTACTTGCAGAAAAATGTAACTCTTAACTGATACTGTCTTTTACAATGGAAGACATGACAAAATTAATCCCTTTCTCCATAAGGAAATACTGAGAAGTATGTCAAGGGAGCATGAATGATTTTCTTTTTACTTAATGATAGCTCTTGCAGTCTGTTGACTTACACATTCATTTTCTGCACTAAATTAAAGGCCAACCAATTGCTGAAAAGAGCAAGTTTTATAACTTAAAGGAAAAAATAGCACCACAAATTTTCAAAATCTGAATGAATGCCCTACATAAGAGAAAATCACATGTTTAAGCAATGCTAATAAGGCTAGTTTACCATTCCACATCAGGTCAACTTCTGAGATTATTTTGGACAAAACTCCTTCTGGGTTCTCCCAATAATTAGGTGAGCAATTTGCAAAAGACTGCCCCAGGAAGTGGCCACGAGAGGATGAGTCGGTTCCTTAAATGGAAGTGACAGCTGCTGGATAATGTGGAGTTCTGGCTTATGCCTTCTGCCCACTCACTGTGACATAGTTGTGATGAGTCACCTTATGCTGTGAGCAGAGAACCATTCCTTATGAAGAAAAGTGAGAAAACAACAGCAGCAATATTTTATCTTTTAGAGTTGTCTGAATAATTGTAAGAACTCTGCACAATTATTCTCACATCTTTTTAAAGAGCTGATCATCACTGTGGACATTTCATACTTTTTATGGCTTTGGTTTAAAATGAATGACAATCCTCAAGCTCTAATGATCAACTTTACAATAATGTTTTCCACATGTATTTAGGGATGCAACATTAGGCACTGATCTCACATTACTCAACAGTAACAACATTCCACTATGGAGATTGAATGCTCCAGGAAAACAAAAACAAAAGAGCAGTTTTTATCAACAAGGATAAAGGTAATTAAGCACAGAAGAAATTGTATTTCCCCATTTTTTAAAATAGAGAATTAAATTTTCTGAATGCCTCTGATGTTCATTTCTCAGTTCCTGGAACACCCTGAACTTGTCGACACAAGGGTGTACAAGCCTTAAATCAATATAGTGGATCCATATCATGGGTTGTAATACAGCTAGCTGTGAGAGCCCAATATCAGATTTGATGATTTTCAATAATCCTTTTGCTAGAAGCAAACGTGCCAATGAATTTTAGAACCCAGAATTTTAGAACAAAATAGTTGAAAGCCAGTTTGGTTTCTCTATCTAAACTTTGGGGATCACATTTTCCTGATTATTCAGTCTTTAAAGACATTGCAATTATAAAATGCTATTGAAAAAAAATGCTATTGAGCACTCCATCCTAGCTAAATCCCCCAAATGTAAAGTAAATTCAAGATTTCCATAATGACAGTCTAGATTGGGATAGAAGTAGATTTAGTATTTGAGGCATATCAATTAGTAAAACCATTGGGTACATTTTATTACTAAAAAAAGAGCACAGCTGGGAAGAGAGTGGGAAACAGGAGTGCCAACACTCTGCCCACAATAAAGATTCTTTATCCATACTCTTTTCAGTTAATAGGGTTAGGTGATTTTAGTTCCACACATAATAACTACATAAAAATGAGCACACTCCAGTCTAGTTCTGCTAGCTCTCTTAACTCAAATATTAATTTCCTACAACAACAGACAGGAATTTAATTTTTATTTTTGCCAAAGTTGAGTTAAACCAACAGTAACCAAAAATTTCCTCCCCCTTTGTCACCCACTTTAACTCTCCCCTGTGTCTTAAGCCTCTGCATTCCTCTTAGTATGAGCAACTATAGCCTGCTGGAGACTATGAGCCACAGAGCCAGGGTCAGAGCCCAAGAGAAATATGAATGTGGCAGTGATCAGCAGGCATTCTCCAAACCCATTTTTCCATCTCTTCTGTGGTTAGGTGTGTTTGGTGAATGAATTTGAGTCAATGGGAGATGAACAGAGATGATGAGTATCTCTTTCTAATGTGGTTCCTAATATCCAGTCTTTCTCTGTTCCCCAGCTCGATACAGATGGGTTTGCTAACCTTAGAAGTTGTAATTTTCAAAGATGATGAAGCCACAAGATGGAAGGAAAGTGAGTCTCTGAATCACGATTGGAGGAAAGCTATCTGTCAATCAAGAACTTCATTTGTTGCAGCAGCTAAAATTACCTTAATTAAGAAAGCAGAAAGAATCATCAGCAGTTCTTCCTTTCTCTCAGTTATTTACCTTAAATCTGCCCTACCCACAATTGCCTATTTCTAAGACTTGAATCGCTCTTCCAATCACCCCAATCTTCTTCCTCTTCAAACTGACCTATCTCTTCCTCATGTCCTCATGGATTTTTTCTTTGAAAACTAATTAATCCACTCCAATGTGTAAAGGCACAAATGGGATTGAAAACATTGTACCTCAATGCTAACACCTTTGGCATTTTAAAGGGTTCAGTACACTAGTTTTAGCAAATGGCTATTATGAGAGACATTAACCAATTGGAAGCTTATTTGTTTAGGGGGATTTGGGATCCTTCACATCATATCACGAGATATATTTCCTATCTTCAGTATGCAAGGTGAATCCTGAACATGCCAATCAGTTGGCAGCACCCGGTTGGGACTTGAATTGTCACATTATTAATCGTGTTCTTCCCACTAATGCCCTCCTACCCACTCATCCCATCCTCCGCCTACTCATGAAATTGATATTCTCTAGGGATGTTTAAATTGCTATCCTTCTGGAAGAGACATTGACTGCCTACCTATTTCCTTCATCCTCACAGATGTTCTGTTGACACATGAATCAAGAATCCAGGATGCCTTCACCAGGGGATAGACAGTGATTTATAAATTTTCCAGTTTACAAACCAGTTAGTAAATACTAAAAATCTATCTGCAGATAAGCCAAGGTATGTTATCTCATGTAAATTTACCAAATAATGTCCTGCCCTTAAAGTTGTCTTACTAAAAGATACTTGATTTACTAGAGATGTGTTCCCTTGAGAAATTCAGGTACAGTAACACAGCAGGTCAAACCTCTTATTGTGCTCTCAGACAGTTTTCAACACAGCCTACATCTAAAGTGGCCACCATATGGGTGTTTTGTCCCTCCTGGGTGGCTGTTCTGGATAGTGAAGGCTGAACCAAAGGAATCTTCATACATGTAGAAATGCCCACGGGCCTATTCTGTTTGGATATCTGCATGGTTCTAAAAACTGGACAATATATTGTGCTGTGCTGAATGGGTTCCAGCTCTGACTCAATTCTGTCTGTCTTAGAAGGTACATAGTGTGTTGCCCAGTGAGCGTGTGCGAGCACAGGGTCTGGCAATGCTTGCCAAATGGCTTCGTGTTCTCAAGGCCCCTAATACCCAATTCATTTGTATATGGCCCCCATGCATTAAAGCAAATTGCTAAAAATGCCATGAAAAGAGTTATTGGAAGGTTGTTGACATTCTCATAGGTGATTGATGCCATAATTAGGCCTGTTAATAGGCTTCATAGTGGTGGGTTGTAATAACTAAACAGTCAGGTTGGGATTTAGGGTCACTATATTAGTTTGTTTGAGTGCTTTCTAAATGAGGTTTCCTCTTCAGAACCAAATTATAATTTTATAGCTAACTCATAAACCTAACTCAGCTCAAATACTATTTAAAAGGCTTACAGAGGTGCTTATTTACCAAGCTTTGAACCAATGTAAAACCCAAATGTTAGCTATTAGAATTCTCAGACTTTACTTGGTAAATCTCCCTTTTAACTAATCCTCTGCATTTAATAAAAAAGAAGAGATAAATGATGTTGTACTAAAGACAATGTCTTAAGTATGTACATACTCATATAAAGTTACCTTCATTATTTCTAGCAATTAAAAAAGAAATTGATAGGTATTTCTAGTTCTCCTTGTTCCTGTTATGTCAAGCCTAACTCTAATCAGTATCCACACTATATAGTCCAATATATGGTGCCACAAATATATTGGCTTCACAGTCACTATAAGAAAAAAAGTAGGTTAAAAAGAAGAGTAAAAGAGACCTTCTCCTCACATTAAATTAAATTTCAACTTGCAAGTTTTTTTTTTTCTTATAGTGCCCAGGACAAACAAGAGACCAGCAGATGCTGGCCACGTGACTTCCCAGCTAACAGAGCTGTTCCAGACCCATCAGCCTTTCTTCACTAAGGTAACCTCTTATTGATGCCTTAATTTGGACATTTTAATAGGCTTAGAACTGTAAACTTGTAACTTATTTTGTTTTAACTTTTTTTTTTTGTATGGACAGGCACCAGGAATCGAACCCAGTCTCTGGCATGGCGGGTGAGAACGCTGCCTGCTGAGTCATTGTGGCCCACACAACTTGTAACTTATTAAAGTCCCCTTTTTAAAAGCCATCCCAGTTCTGGTATATTGCATTCCATCAGTTTTCAACACAGCATGTTAGAATACAAAACAGGGGAACCTAAAAGGAAGCGGTTTCAGAGTAAGTAGGTGATGGTCTGGAAGAGTCATGAGACAATGTGCCTAAGTCCATGGCAGAGTTGTGCGTGCTCCCAATATAGGCCTCAACAGACAACCAGATGTCATCTGAAGTATCCTCAAGAATAGTGTCTGACCAGGCTGGTTCTTTCAGAACTGATGAATAGGAAACGTGATAATCAAGAGGTTCAGAAGAAGAATCCTGATGATTAGAAGGACATTCATTTGCTCTGGTTATTTGACAAAATACAGACTCAGACTCCACTGCATAGTATTGTTTATATACATTACATTCATTTTTACTGGAATTTAATTTAAGTCATTTCTGTGTTTAGATACTGCAGAAGTCATGAAGACAACTTTGTTTTGGAGAATGACTACTTGAGAGCTGTTCATTTAAAAATAAGACAGATTAATGTGTTCATTCATTCATTTATCAAAAATTAATTAGTGAGTGCTTAAGATGTATCAAACATGATGAAATAAAAATGAAAGCTGTTGCAGGTTGAATTGTACCCCTTAGAAAGACATGCTCAAGTCTTATCCCCCAGGCCTATGGAAGAGACCTAATTTTGAAATAGGATTTTTGAATATATGATTAGTTAAGATGAAAAAGTTAAGATGAAACCAAATTGGATTAAAGTGTCCTTATACGAAGGTGAGAATTGGACATGGTTAGAGAGAAGCACACATCAAAGCCCAAGGGTAGCCAGCAAGCCTCCACAAGCTGGAAAGAGGCAAGGAAGGATCCTGCTCTACAGATTTCATAATTCTAGCCTGAAGGACTTTGTGAGACAATAAACTTCTGTTGTTTTAAGCCATTCCATTTGTGGTACTTTGTTATGGCAACCCTAGCAAACTAAGGTGATGGCATAATGGAAATTCATGCAGCCTACCATCAAAATCATGAATCCAATATTTAATTGATGATTGACCTGGGTCAATAAGGAACCATTTAGTACCTCAGTTTCCTCATCTTTAAAGTGAAAATAATACTTGATTAATAGGATTGAGTCAAGTATTAAACACACACATACCATGAACTGCTTAGCACAGCATTAATAAATTTTGCATCTTTAATATTATGAAAGCTGATTAAATCATATTCTTTACTGTCAAAAAATGTAATGAAATATAACGAAGTTTTATAATATAGGTGCATATACATTTTTTCCCCTGGGAGGCTCTGTGCATAAGTAATGATATATAATACTAGAAGGACATTCTCTCTCCTGGTGATTTTGTGATGATGGATAATAGCCTTGAGTTCTGTCTGAGCACAAAGACCTGTGCCAGTTATTAAAGAGGAAGTAGAGTTTAATTAAAACTGAATTCTAGTTTAGGAAGCAGATGGTACAATGGAAAGGACATGACCTCATATATAGATTTCAATTCTGGTTCCAAAACATTGCCTAGACAAACCAGTGAAATTTGATAAACATTTCTGTACTTCCTTGACTAATTTTTGTGTACAATTGTTATTCTGTCCACAGTCCAGTAACATATTATAGATGCTCAAAATATGATTATTCAATATTAAAAAAGTCATGAAATCTGAACATGCCATATCTCTGTTATTTCCTTCACTATGTTTTTAATGTCTTTAAGACAAAAATCTCAATTCCTAAACATAATCTAAAACCCCTCTGGATCTCATCACAGCTTTCAGCACCAGTCTATTTTTACCACACTCACACAACTCCCAAATTCCCCATGCTGTATTATTTCACCCCTTCATGGCTTTTCTCACATGCTATTCCCTATGATTGGAAGGTTCTTTTGTTCTGAACATAAAGACTCATTCATGATTTATCTCTCTAAAGAAACTTCCACTTCTGCAGCTCAGCTCTATACAAAATGAGTAGGTGCCCTTCTTGTCTGCTTCAGAGCCCTCAAGCTCATATATCTCCTGACAATTTCATTGCAGTTATTTCTCTACTTTTCTGTCTCCTTGATACAAGTTCCTTGAGAGAAAAGATTATCTTTTAGTGCCTTAGCTCTGAATTGGCCACTTGGAGGTTGCTTAATAAATGTTTGTAGAATGAAAGAATTGGTGTGTCCTTGGAAAATGAGCAAAACCAGGTGGTAAAGTTGAAAAGCCTCCAAAGCCTTGTGAGGTATTATTTGGCAAGACGACTTTCCATCCCTGGAACGCTTCTTATAGGTCTGGAATGTTTGGAATTAAGTAACATCTGGTTCAAAATTCTGGCATAACATGAGAGCCTCTGTGGCTCTGGGAAGTACAGAAAACTCGGTGGTAGACGGTACATGTCCACCACCACCAATTAGTCTTCACACAGGAACTCTGAGCCTTGGGTTCCATCAATTCTTACTCAAAGCCAACTTTCAGTATCAAGGAGATTTTAGCTTAATCAACATGGATGAAATCTGATCTAAATATAGAACCTATTTCACAATATATCTAAGAACTTCTGATTCCTGAAGTATACATGGAACTGGTATCCCATAGGAAATTTAAATCTAATTGTTTTGAAGGCAATTGCCTGGTTAAACTTAGGAAAAAAAAATAGTTTTTCTCTCTTTCTCTCTTTTCTTCTAGTTGAAATATTTCAGCTGTTTTTGTTGGAATTTCTCACACAATTGCTTCTCCACCATTTTATTTGCTTGAGGAGTTCTGCCCACTGGGAATTATCAATGTAACGAAACATCTCCTCCAGGGGAAACAGTGGACTGTTCTTGGTCAAAGCGCTTTTGGTTGAGAACAACAAATACTCACTCAAAATATCTTTCAAAAAAGGGGCAAGTAATTATAAATAATAAACAGAAAATGCAGTCAATCTCTCAAAAGACTAGAGTTTTTGCCTGGAAAACAGTTGGGAATAAAAACAGTGTCTTTCTCTCTTTTTACAATGCATTGTCATGCACTTCTATCTCTGGGCATTTGTTAAATCTTCTCTCAGTCAACTGCTTTTTCCAGCTGCTCCAGATCAATGGTAGAATGTGGTTACTTCATAACTCATCAGTTTACCTATCCTCTCAGTTTGAGTATTATCAAGACTGATATTCCTCTTTCAACCCAAGTTTCAAATGCCTGAGAGAAAGAAATCAGCCAAATGTGTCCCTCCTGCTGCAATCAACTATCACCCTGGGACTACCGTGGCTGGCCCAATCATGGTTGACTCTGAAAGCATATTATGTATGTTTCTGAAAGTAGATGCAACCAGAGCAGCTGCCTACACCTAAAGAGCAGTATTTATATCCAACAGAAACCAGTGGTTTATCCTCTATCTGCCATATATCAGTTTACCATAGTGAATCAAATGCAGCACCTGAGATAATGCTCAAGTGTGGCTAACGATAATCACAGGCTTTGCTTACATGAATTAGTACAAAAATTAGAGGCAAAATGCATTTCCTTCTTCTATTTGCCAGTAATTTCGACTATCCCACTTTGTCCTATTTTATGAGATCTGGTAATCAACAGTCAAGTAATTAAAAATAAGAACGTATAGTATGGTAGCTCTTCAATTCTCCTCTGGAACATGGAGAACTCTCAACACAGTTCTTTCACTTTTGTCTTAAACATACATTAATTGATCGTGCAATGTGCCAAACACTTTTAGTATTTTACATGTAATCAACTCATTTAATACTCATATGTGTATTTTCACCCCATTTTATAGATGAGAAAAAGGTTAAAAAAATAAAGTACTGAAGGGACCCAGCCCTGAGAAGTGCCAGGGGGAGTGCGGACCTCATCGCTCACACTGCTCACACTGCCTCTCCTGGTATGCTCAGTCTGGGGCTGATAGGGCTACAGACAACAAGCACGGGTTCTGCCCAGGTGGTCTGGGGGTACGCTAACTCTACCTACACCCAGCTCCTGGCCATGTCACAGTGCCTGCGGGAGAGCCCCAAGAAACTGATGAGCACCTGGATCCTGCATGGGTACAGCCGGAATGACCTGGCCATGGCGCTGAACTCCAGCAAACTGGGAGCTCCTGGGCAACCTCACCCATGATGGGGTCTTCAACTACCACTGCAAGGTCTTGCTGGGTGGCTGCTGGACCCTGCCGGCCTGGCAACAGGCTGCTTGGCGCCACTGCTGGCACTCCTTCCTGCACTTCGAGGCCACCGAGCTGCCCTTCCTGCCCTGGGCCAGCAAGGAGGGGGACAGCCAACTGGTGTGCAAACTGGGCCTGCTCCACTGATCTGCCACAAGAGCCTGTGGGGAGGAGTTTCCAGGCTGTCCCGACTAGGGCCCCCACTGGCTACTGGGGGCAGGATTCCAGGGGAACAGCCCAGGATGTTGCAAGTTAGACGCCGAGGTAGACATTCCTCACAACTTGTGGGGCCGGCTATGCTCTGGTGATGGCTGATGACCCAGAAGAGAATGTCTTAGTCCTTGGCCACACCAGTGAGCATCACTGCCAGAACCCGCGGTGCAGCAGCTGTGCAGGATTGGCAGCCTCACTGGGAGCATGGCAGATCCCTTGGGTTCAAGCCTGTATGACCCCAGTGGGTGTCCCACCCCTCTGCCACATGCGACTCCAAAGTACTAAAGGCACGGGAGAGCTTCTTGACATTTATCTCTTTTTTTTGTCATTGTTGTTGTTAAACAAAAAAAAAGCAGCATTTTTACTTAGCACTAAGTGTATATATGACACCATGATTTTAGCAACACTCATTTCCTCTTTTGTAGGGTTTATTCCTAGGAAGAGCTTTTTTGGCATTGCCTTTCCCTTGTAGACTGTAATTCTACCATTTGCTACCCTGGGGAAGGGGTGCAGGTCCCTTCGATAGGCCCAACTTCCTTTACTTGCATGTGAGACCTGCTCTGGGTTGAGGGTTGTAGTCGGACTCGCCAGACCACGGGACAATCACTGAGTCCTGCAGTTCTGGCCTCATGGTTACAAGTACTGGGTATATGGGCACCCATTAAACAGTGCATGTGTACTCAAAAAAGTTTAATAACTTGTCCAAATACACAGCTAGCAAGTGGTGGAGCCAGAATTCAAGTTGAGCTGGCTGCAGAGACCACACCCAGGCTCTGTCAATCATTTTGGAATTCCCAGCACCATAGCCAGGAGCAAGGCATATTCAAGGAATGAAGCGTGTATGATGGAATTTTTTTTTTTTCTAGCAAAATGGGATGACTAATGCTCCTGTACTTCCCCCTCCACTATTTGATATGTTTGCTTGTTATGCCTGTTTGAACATGCAATATAATAAATTATATAATTTCATTAAATAGAGTAGAAATGGATTAAGTGGAATCATGAAATAAAGGGTTATTTCTATCAAAAGCAAATTAAGTGTTTTGAAAGAACTTACAGAAAATGAACAGCAATAAAAAAAAGCCTTCTTTTTTCTTTTTGTTTTTTTTTTTTTACATGGGCAGGCACCAAAAAATAGTCTTTTTTAGTAGGCTTAGAAAAGATAATGATGAAAAATTAACAAAAATATTAATTCCACAGGATGAGAGACTGAGAATAATTTACATGTGTCCTTCAATTCTTGCTCCATTTTAAAGGTTTTGTAACTGGTACATGTAGATGATTCATTATTAATATAATTTATTCAAAAAAGATGTGAAAGAATTCCGATCATTAGAGCAATATTTAGACAGAACATCTAGAACTTACATCAAAATTGTCAAATAAGTATACATTCATGTTTTATATTAGAATCAGGGTTTTGAAATTGGCATCTACATATTTTTAAATCTACCCTTTTTTATGTAAAACCATTTAATGAAAACTGACCACATCATTTTAAATTTTTAAATTAATTTTTTAAAACATATAATTGAGTGGGTTTTATTGTATTCAGAGTTGTTAGCAATCAACAGTATCTAATTCCAGAAGTTTTTCATCAACCCCACAAAAAATCTAGTGCTTATTAGCACTACCCTTGCCACCTTACTCAGGACCTGGAAACCACAAATACACTTTTTGTCTCCATAGATTTGTTTATTCTCAAAATGTCATGTAAATAGAAACACACACTATGTGGCCAATTGTGTCTGGTTTCTTTCAATTAGCATAACGTTTTCAAAGCTTATCTATACTGTACCATGTATGAGTTCCTCATTCTTTTTTATGGCTGGATAATATTCCATTGTACAATGCACTACATTTGTTTATCCCTTCATCAGTGGATAGATATTAGGGTTGTTTTCACTTTTTGGCTATTATAAATAATGCTGCTAAGAAATATTCATGTACCATTGCATGTGAACCTATGTCCTCAATTCTGTTGGTTACATACCATAAGTGGAATTGCTGTGTCATATGGTGACCGTTTAACTTTTTGAAGACCCACCAACTGTTTTTCAAAATGGTTGCATCATTTTACATTCCAATCACCATGCGTGACGCTCCCATTTCCCCAAATTTTTTACTAGACTTGTGCATGTGTGTGGTGGTTGTTTTAATATGGCCATTCTAGTGCAAAGTAGTTTCTTGTGATTTTGATTTGCAGTTCTCTAATGAGCATCTCTTCATATGCTTATTGACTGTTTATATATCTCTTTAGAGAAATGTCTGCTCCAAACCTTTGCCCATTTTTGAATTGGGTTATTTTTTCTTTTCATTGTCAAATTTTAAGAGTTCTTTATATATTCTGAATATGAGTCCAATATCAGATATGTGATTTTCAAGTATTTTCTCCCATTAAGTAAGCTGTCTTTTCACTCTCTTGATAGTTTATTTGATGCACAAAGCTTAATTTATATGAAATCTTATTTATTTATTTATTATTTTGTGTCTTGTGCTTCTTGCCTTATTGCACTGGCAAGAACTTCCAGATGATACTGAATAAGAATTGTGAGAGCAGACATCATTGCTGCTCTGACTTTGGGGAAAAAATTGATTCTTCCACCATTTACAATGTTAGCTCTAGGTTTGTTGGAGACACTCTTAATCAAGTTGAGAAAATTCCCCTCTGTTCCTCTTTTTCTAAAAGATTTATCACAAATTGGTGTTTTTCAAGTATTCTTTCTGCATTGACTGATATTATCAAATGATTTTTTCTTCTTTAGCTTTTTGAGAAGATGGATTATATTGATTGATTTTTTCAAATGACCATTCATCTTGCATATCTGAAATAAATCTCACTTGATCATGGTATACAATCATTTTTATATATTTTTCAGATTTTGTCCATATTTTTTAGGATGTTTGCAACTAAGTGCATGGGAGTTTTTGAACTGTAGTTTTATTTATTTTTTTGGTACTGTCTTTATTTTTGGTATCAGGGTAAGAATGGCTTTATACAATGAGTTGGGCAGAGTTCTTTCTTCTTGTATTTTCAGGAAGAGATTATGTAAAACTTGGGTTAATTTCTCTTTAAATATTTGGGGCAATTCTTGTGTAAGCAAAGAAAAAAATGTGTGACTTTGGGTATAGTTCACCTGAGTGGTTCAAGTAGAACACAGATGGCTGGGGGTCCAGGTGGAAGTAGATGGTAAAGAAGTGTAGACAACAGATGCCCATCACTTTATCTAGAGTTTAAAAATAATTACAGGAAGATAATAAGAGCATAGTTGGGGCTAATTACAAGAAAGTGAAGTTTATTTTTCTAATATAGGAAAATGTGTGCATATTTTCAGAAAATGATAAGAGTATGGAAAATTTGCAATGATAGGTATTGAAGGAATCATATATATATATTTGCTTACAAAGAGTTATGGTTATCTGTTTACACACCTTTCACTTTAATTTAGTTGACCTTATATGGCATTGGATGGGTGGTGTGAAAATCAAGGTATTTATTTTACAAGACTCTGGAAATTTTGCGTGTACATCTTTTACCTATATAGATCTTTGCATGCATCTCCAAACTTCCCAACAAGAACATCATGCTAATCCCTGGGAACATGTCCAAGTTCAATCTTAAAATAAGAGTTCTGAAAACTGGGAAGGAATATGCTGTAGTCACAATGAGGGCAATGTGTTGTCAAAGAGGATAAGAGCAAATGGTGTACAGGTGGCTTAAGCACAAACAACCACGTGCTTGTATCTGGGAAGTGGTCCAAAGGAGAGGTCCTGAAGAGACACATCGCAGCATTGGCAATAGACCACATAGATAATCAGGTGAGCTCTGTTTTTCTATATCACTTACAATTTAGAGCCACTCAAGAGAAATATCTCTTGACAAGGAAACTACTGCAATAATTGAGGCATAATTATTAGCATGTAAAAGAGAACATTAAAATAAACTCAGTGTCCTGTGTCTGTTCTCTTTAAAAAATGAGACACCTGTTGGGAAAATTAACTGGGTAAAAAGCCATCCTAAATACAGTGAAGACAAAAATAATATTGCAACTCCTGAGATGAGTTGATGTGCAGCAAGGTCATACATTTTCTATTAGTGTGGTAACTTTGTAATAATTGATAAAACAACATTATCATAACTGCATCATTAAAAATTTCCATAGTTAATATTAGGCTTCTTTGTTTATGTTATACAGTCTTAAATGATTATTTACAATTTTTTATTCTAATAACATATAAAACCTAAAACTTCCCCTTTTAACAACATTCTAATATATAGTTCAGTAGTATTAATTAAATCTACAATGTTGTACTACCAGCACCACCATTTATTGCCAACTTTTTCATCACCCCAAGCAGAGACTCGGTACCAATTAAATATTAATTCCCCATTCCTTATCCATCCCTACCCTCTAGCTTCTGGTAACTTATATTCTGGTTTCTGAATATGAATGTATTTATTCTAATTATATCATATCACTGAGATCAAAGGATTTTTACCCTTTTAGGTCTGGCCTATTTCAATCAACCAGATTTCTTCAATATTCATCCATGTTGTCACATGTATGAGAACGTCATTCTTTTTTATGGCTGAATAATATATTCCACTGTACATATATGCCACATTGTGTTCATCCATTCCTCTATAGATGGACATTTGTGTTGCCTCTACCTTTTGGCAATTGTGAACAATGCTGTTATGACCATTACTGTGCAAACATCTGTTCAAGTCCTCGCTTTCATTTCTTCAGGGCACATACATAGAAGTGAGTTTGCTGGGTCATAAAATACTTCTATTTAACTTTCTGAGGAAATGCCAAACTCTTTTTCACATTAGCTGCACCATTTCACATTCTCACCAACAATGAATGTGTGTTCCTAATTCTCCACAGGCTGTCTAACACTTTGTGAGATTTTATTTTTTAATTAGTAGTTATTCTAATGGGTCTGAGATGATAATGCATGATTTTGATTTGCATTTCCCTGTGGCAAATGATGTGGAGCATCTTTTCATGTGCTTTTTGGCCATTCATATATCTTCTTTGGAGAAATGTCTATTCAAGACTTTTGACCATTTTATCATTGGGTTGTTTGTCTTTTTGTTTTTGAGTTGTAGGATTTCTTTAAAAATTCTGGATATTTAACCCTTATTGGATGTTGTTTCCAAATATTTTCTACTATTCAGTAGGTTGTCTTTTTACATTCATCAGTCCTTTGATGAATAAGGGCTTTCAAGTTTAAAAAAGTTTCATTTATCTATCTTTTTATTTTGTTGCCCATGTTTTCGGTATAAAGTCTAAAAAATCACTATATAACACAAGATCCTGGTTTCTTATATTTTCTTCTGGGAGTTGTAGTTCTTACATTTAGGTCTTTGATCCATTTTGAGTTGATTTTTTTTAAATATGATGTGAGAAAGGGGTCCACCTTCATTTTTTTGCACATAAATATCACTTTTGTCAGTATTATTTGCTGACAAGATTAATCTTTCCCTCATTGCATGGATTTGGCACTCATCAAAAAGCAATTGGCCTTGAATAGGAATAAGATCTTGTTGGTTTGTGCAGGTTAGTGTGATGCACTGATATATCCCAGAGTAATTTGGGCAGAGAATAAAGAAGTATTTGCAAAGTCCCCTTGGGAACTGGGGAGTAAGTAAGAAATATTCAACTTCCCCATCTGGGGAATTCCTGATACTCTCATAGCAATGGGGACATCCAATTCGATTAGCTCAGCCCTCAATTTTGGGGGTTGCCCCTGTGAAGCTTATTCCTGCAAAGGAGAAGCTAAGCCTACTGACAATTATGCCTAAGAGTCATCCCCAGAGAACTTGTTTTGTTGCTCAGCTGTGGCCTCTCTCTTAAAGCCAACTTGGCAGGTAAACTCATTGCCCTTCCGCCTATGTTGGACATGACTCCCAGGGCTATAAATCTCCCTGGCAGCATGGGACAAGACTCTCGTGAGTGATCCTGGCCCTGGCATTGTAGGAATGAGAAAGACTTCTTGACCAAAATGGGGAAGAGAAAAATGAGACAGAAGAAAGTTTCTGTGGCTGAGAGATTTCAAATAAAGTTGGGAGGTTATCCTGGAGGTTATTCTTACACATTATATAGATATCCCATTTTAGTTTATGGTGTATTGGAGTGGCTAGAAGGAAGTACCTGAAACTGTTAAAGTGTGTTCCAATAGACCTGAGTCTTGATGAAGATTGTATAACTATATAGCTTTTACAGTGTGACTGTGTGATTGTGAAAACTTTGTGTCTGATGCTTCTTTTATCCAGGTTATGGACAGATGAGTAAAAAAATGATAAAAAGTAAATAAATAACAAGGAGAGATAAAGGGTAAAAATCGGGTAGATAAAGGGCAAAAATACTGTGGGTCAATGAGAGAGAGGGGTAAGGGGTATGAGATGTATGAGTCATTTTTTCTTTTTATGTCTTTTTCTGTTGCAAATGTTCTAAAAATGATCATAGTAAAGAATACACAACTATGTGACGGTA
The DNA here is from genome assembly GCA_004026745.1 of Myrmecophaga tridactyla. Lineage (NCBI taxonomy): Eukaryota > Metazoa > Chordata > Mammalia > Pilosa > Myrmecophagidae > Myrmecophaga > Myrmecophaga tridactyla. The sequence continues at coordinate 5,387 of PVIY010007466.1, read as the reverse complement.
TTATGAGCCACTGATGTATAATATGGTTGGACTCCATGTGTGTGACTATTTTTCAATAAAAATAGTAAAAGATATCATTTGGCCATACAGATGAGGGTTTATTTCTATATTTTCAAATCTACATGCCTGTCTTTGTGACAGTACAATGCTGTTTTGATTAGTATAGTTTTTCAGTAAGTTTTAAAATAGGAAAGTGAGAGTCCTCCAACTTCATTCTTCTTTTTGAGGATGATTTCGGCTCTCTGTGCTCCCTCTTATTTCCATAAAATTTGGTCGTTGCCTTTTCTGGTTCTGTGAGGAACGTTGTCATAATTTTTACTGGGATTGCATTGCGTAGAATTGACACCCTAACAATATTTATTCATTCAATCTATGAACGTGGAATGTCCTTCCATTTATTTAGGTCTACTTTGACATGTATGAATGTTTTATACTCTTGGTTAAATGTATTACTAGCTATTTGAGCTTTCAGTTGTTATTGTAAATGGATTTTTTTCTTGATTTCTTCTTTATATTGTTCATTACTAGTGTACAGAAACAGTACTGACTTTTAAGTATTGATCTTACACCCTGTCACTAGGCTAAATTTTATTTTATTTTTTATCTAGGAGCATTGTTGTGGTTTTTCAGGATTTTAATATATTGGATCATGTTGTCTGCAACAAAGAATGTTTATTTCTTCGTTTACAATTTGAATGCCTTATTTCTTTTTCTTGCCTATTTGCTCTGGCTATAACTTGCAATACAGTGTGGAATAACACTGGTGACAGTGGGCATCCTTTTCTTGTTTCCTATCTTTGACCATTGACCATTATGTTAACTGTGAGGTTTTCATATATGCCCTTCATCATGTTGGGGAAGTTCCTTCCATTCTTAGCTTTCTAAAAGTTTTTTTTTTTTTAATCAAGAAAGGGCACTAGATTTGCCAAATGTCTTTCCTGCATCAGTTGGGATTATTATATTTTCCCCCTGTTCTATTAATGTAGAAAAGTACATTAATAGAATTCATGTTGAGCCACACTTGTATACTTGGGATAAATCCTACTTGATCAAGGTGTATAATTCTTTCAATATGCTGGTGAATTTGGTTTGCTAATATTTCATTGAGGATTTTTGCATGCATATTCATAAGGGATATTGGTCTGTAATTTTCTTTTCTTGTCATATCTTCAACTGGCATTTTTATAAGGGTGATGTTAGTTTCATAGCACGATTTAAGAAGTGTTCCTACCTCTTCAATTTTTGGAAGAGTTGGAGAAGGACTGGCTTTAATTCTTGGAAGTGTTTTTAAAATTCATCAATGAACCCATCTGGTCCTGGGATTTCTTTGTTCGGAAGTTTTTTATTACTAATTCAGCCACTCTATTTGCTATTGGTCTTTAATATCTTCTATTTCTTCTTGAGTCAGGGTGTATAATTTGAGTTTTCTAGGAATTTGCCCATTTTTATCTAGGTATTTTAATTTGTTGACAAACAGACATGGCAAACAGCTATGCTAGTAGGCTCTTAATCCACTTTATTTGTGGAGTCAGTACTAATGTCCCCCTTTCATTTCTTATTCTAGTTATTTGTAATTAATTTAGTTATTTAATATATTTAGTCTTAATTTAGTTATTTTTTCTTTGTCAGTCTAGCTAAATATTTTTCAATCTATTTAATGATCTTTCCAAAGTGCCAACTTTTGGTTTTGTTGATTCTTTCAATTGTCTTTTTAAAAATTTATTTTCTTTGTCATGTGTTGCCACTCTTAATGTTTGTTATTTCTTTACATCTGTTCTTTTTCGGTTTATTTTTTCTCCTCACTTTCTGGACAAGTCATTTGAATGGTTAGTTTTCTTATTTGAGAATTTTCTTCCTTTTTAAAGCATTTAGAGCTCTACATTTCCTTCTGAGCACTGTCTTAAATGCATCTCATAAGTTTTGATATACTGTACTTTCATTCTCATTTGCCTCAAAATATTTACTAATTTTCCTTGTGACTCAATCTTTTTGGTCCACTATTGTTTAAGAACGTGTTGTTGAAAATTCAATAAGTGGTGCTGCAATAACAGAATATTCACATGGAAAAAGAATGAAATGTGACCCCACCATACAGCACACCAAAAAAAAAAAAAAATAGAATATGTTGAATTTCTACACATTTGTGAGCTTCCCAGTTCTCCTTCAATTATTGATTTCTAGTTTCATTCTCTTGTGGTTGGAGAATACACACTGAATATCTCCAATATTTTAAAATTTATTGAGATTTGTTTCGTGACCCAACCTATGGTCTATCCTGGAGAATGACCCAGGTATACTAGAGAAGAATGTGTATTCTGCTAATGTTGCTGAAATGTTTTGTATGTCTCTTAAGTCTAGTTGGTTTACATTATTATTTGAGTCTTCCATCTCCTTATTGTTCTACTCTCTAGATAGTCTGACCACTTGTTGAACATGGTATTTTGAAGTTTCCTTACAATTTTGGTAGAGCTGTTTTTCCCTTCAATTCTCTCAATATTCACATCATGTATTTGGGAACTCTTTTATTAGGTGCATATATATTTATAATTATTATGTTTTCTTCTTGAATCAACCTTTTATTCCCTCATAATATTTTTATATATAAACTGTATTTTATCTGATATTAGTATAGTTATCTGAGATCTCTTTGTTTACTATTTGCATTGCATTTTGTTTTTCATATTTTTGCTTTTAATTTACTAGTATCATTGAAATTAAGGTGAGTCTCTTGAAACAGTATATAGTTGGGCCATGCTTTTATATCCATTCTGCCATTCTCTGCCTTTTAACTGGAGAGTTTAATCCATTTACATTTAAGGTAACAACTGATAATGCAGGACTTTATTCTGCCAGTTATCTGTTTGGCCTTTCTAAGTTTACACCTTTTTTGTCCCTCTATTTCCCCATTAATTTCTACTTTCAGATTTATTTGATTTTCTTTTTTGTGGTATACCATTTTAAGTCCCTTTTCATTTCTTTCTCTCTATATTTTAAATGTATTTTCTTTGTGGTTATATGGGTCTTATGTTTAACAATAAGTCTGTAACAGAAGCTAACTGATAACAAATTAACTTCAAGTACACACACATACACTGTTCCTATAGCCTCTGAACACACACTTTTTGGTTAAACCTTTAGAAAATTACATCTTTATTCATTGTATGTCCAAAACAATGGATGTATAGTTCTTTTTATGCTTTTAAATTTTAGAAACTCTAAAAGGCAAAATGTGGACTTATATAACAAGACATAAAATACAATAGGTCAGGCATTTATAATTACCCATATGTGTACTCTTACTGGAGGTCTTTATTCATTTATTCATCCATTGTCTAGTGTCCTTTCATTTAGTGTGAAGAACTCCCTTTATCATTATTAATATTTCTAGATGATAAACTCCCTCAGCTTTTGCATATCTTGGAATTTCTTCATCACTCCTTCACTTGTTTTTTTTGGGGGGGGGGCTGCAAAATCTGGGAATTGGATCTGTGTCTCCCACATGAAAGGTGAGAATTCTGCACTGAACCACCCATGTACCCACTCCTTCATTTTTAAAGACTATCTCACCAAATATAAAATTTCAGATTGGCAAATGTTTTCTTTCAGGACTTTAAATATTTCTTCCCTCTGACTTCTGGCCTTAGTGCTTCTGATAAGAAATAACTAATTTTATTGGTACTCTCTTGAACGTATCACATGTTGCTTTTCTCTTGCAGCTTTTTTCAGAGTTCTCTCCTCCTTTGCATACAACAATTTGCTGTACATGGTTACCTCAGAGATAATCCTTATTGGATTCATTGGCTTGAATGTCAATATTCATGTCTTTCATTAAATTTGGAAAAATCTCTGCCATTTCTTTTAATATTCCTCTCCTCTTTTCTCTCTTTCGTCTCCTTTTGGGATTCTCATAATGCTTTATGATGTTCCAAAATCTTTTTCACATACTTTGTCCACTTTTTAGTCAAGTATTTTTTCTTTTGGTTCCTCAGCCTCCATTATTTCAATCGTCTTTTCTTTGAGTTCACTGATTCTTTATTTCTGTTAGATCTAATGTTCTGTTGAAACCATCTAGGGAATTTTTAAACTTCATCTATTGTGGTCTTCAACTCCAAGATTTCTCTGTAGTTTCTTTTAATTTCTATTTATTGAGACTATCATACTATTCAATCATTGTCTTCCTGACATGCTTTAGTTTTGTCTCTTTCTTCCTTTATCTCTTTGAACATATCGAATACTGTGTTTAAAAAACAATTCTTTATTTGTCTAGTATATCCAAAGTCTTGTTTTCTTGGTTGAGTATTTCGAATTTTTATTTATCTTGTTCCTTTTGATGAGCCAACATTCACTGTTTCTTCTTTTGTCTTTGTAATCTTTTGTTGTGCACTTTTGAGTTCAATGTGTTAACTCTGGAATTTAGTCCTTGAACTGTCTGTTTCTTAAGTTTCTATCCAGTGGTTTATACGACAGAGATTTCATTGTGGGCCAGGAGCTAACAAAAACAAACAATCAGATTCAAAAGACACATTTCACAGTCCTTGCAAATTTGCTCTGAGTTGGCTGGTGCCTTCACAGGTTAACTCTCCTATCCAGATCAGCCCAAGGCAAATGTGAAGTGCTAGATTTTCTCCATCTCATCTGAATCTTAGTCTTGTCCTGGACTTGTACTTACTCATGACCTTGGCTGTTCCCCATATACAGGAATCTTAGCATTCCTTTACTTCCTAAGAAATAAATTTTCTCTCCCTCCTGGTTGCTCTACTGTGTGATTTGGAGCAGATATTCCTACGCCCCATGCCACCTTAACATAATTATTTCTAAAACTGAGTTAGCTCACTTAAGCTGCTTCTGCCTGAAGGGTAAGTTCAGAGAGGATAAGTTAGAGATGACTTCATCTTTCAGGTTGCCCCTGTATGGTTTAGTATGAATATTCAAACATTCATAGCACATGGAGGTTATTATGTTTCCTCCTATATTGGGCCAGACATCCACAATGGGAGTGAAAGCTGGTTCCATACCACACTGCTGTGGGGGGTTTTAGGAGCAGGATCAGCAAGGGAGCACAAGCCTCTCCTACCATTTTTAAGGCTGCCTTTTCTTAATTTGGCTGTTGTTCAGTTACTGCAACCCTTAACTATTTTCCAGAGTTTTGAGGAAGATTAGTCTGTTACTTTGGCTAGTTGTCCAAAGATTCTGTAGGAAAAGAGCACCCTGAAGCATCTTGCATCACCATCTTGGTACTTATGTAGTAGTGGTTCATAATGTGGGGTCTTAGCCTCTGCTGTGAATTTGTTAGAAATGACAAACTCTGATGCCTCACTCCAGACCTAGTGAATCAGAAGTTCTGGGAGTGCGGCCCAGCAATCTGTGTTCTGATAAACTCTTTGATG